>JAPYZN010002450.1:0-15350 GCA_030522865.1 Psyttalia lounsburyi
AAGGCATCAACATGGGGTTGTATGTCTGCTGACCAAGGTATTCAACAATACCGAGGGGCTGCTGACCAATCTCCAAGTGATACCCTGGGACTGCTGACCTTTGTCTGGATAACAGGAAAGAGGAATCAAATCTCTAACTCACGTCATCCACCATTGTTCCTATTATTTTATTAATATATATTGATAATCGACGTATTGGTCGATCCCAATACGTCACACTAACAATTTATTATATTGAAAATACATATTTGGCGAATACTTTATCAAAATTTATTGAAAAATATTGAAAATTCAGCCTTTGGGATCTCATTACCTGTGATCCTTCATAAGTAAATTCTCTCGGTATAGTCAGGTTAACTCATAACGAACTTAAAAAAAGAAAAAAAAGAAGAAAAAAACTTGGGGGTTTGTTTGCATTTGTTGGTTGCGAAGTTATCGGGAAATATCCGATAATTTGGAAGTTCTTGGGGTATTACTACTGACTGGTTCTGATCGTGTGTTTGTAGGTATGTACAGATGGCCACAGCAGAAGTCATGACGAAACACATAGCCCAAGTAGGGTTTGAAGCTTTGGTCGAGCACTGGCCCAAATACAACGTGCCAATCGCCAGTCTTGGCGCAATGCTCGGCTGCACCCATGGCCCATGGCCCGAAGCTTGGATGATAACGCCGGCCCAAGCATGGGGTTCTAGTGTGATCCAAGCTAAGTTACCAGTGCTGGTCCGATGATAGTTTGCCGAGAATGGCCACCCAATTGTTGTCAATGATTATTCATTATTATCAATAAATAATGTAAACAAGAACAATTAATCGTTTGTTCACGTATTTTTATCGTTAATTAGACCCTAAACGTTTGTTTCCGAAAAAGCCGATTTTGTTAACGCAAATTTTTTCCCCAGCTTAAGATCGAACCTGAGACCCTAACATTACTAATCCTACCCTCTAACCATTAGACTACCACGTATTACTCCTGAATAATATTTTGTATTGTTCGTAAGAGTTTTGGTTCATTATTTTCCATTTCTATCGTTTATCAATCACTTTATTTGAATGAATAATCAGTCATTACTATCCACTCACACCTTTGGATAATGGCAAATCGTTATAGTTATTATTATCATTATTATTATCAGTATCAAAAGACAATCCCGTGCGTTCTATACGTGCTTGGTACCCTAGCGGACCGAGTTAAGAGTTTTCTAAGAGATTGGTAAGAGTGACAGATTTTCTGAAGTTAAGAGAAAGTTAAGAGTTCGGTAAGAGTTGGGGTAATGTCAGATCCGACGAGTTTTTTTATGTCGGAGGTGCAGGGGCGGATGTTTTCTGTTAACCTTTAACTCTTGTAGGAGTTAAGAGTTCAAAATATTTATTTGGTTGTCATTGTTCATTCACGTCCGAGGGGAGGGGGTACATATTTTCTCTTAATTCTTAATACTTGTAGGAGTGAAGAGTTCAGATTATTTGTTTAATTTGTATTGTTTATTCACGTCCGAGAGAGGAAGGGGGGGACGATGTTTTCTTTTAACTCTTAATACTTGTAAGAATTAAGAGTTCAGATTATCTGTTTAATTTGTATTGTTTATTCCTTTGTGAGAGAGGGGGGGGGGGGCTTTGTCTCTTAACTTTTGTAAGAGATAAGAGTTTAGATTATTTATTTAATTGGGATTGTTTATTCATGTAGGGGGAGGGGAGGACATTTTTTCTTTTAACTCTGACAAGCGTTACGAGTTAAGAGAAAACATTTCCCTCCCCACCTCCACCCACCGCGACATGAATAAACAATCCCAATTCAATAAATAATCTGAACTCTTAACTCTGACAAGGATTCAGAGTTAAGAGAAAAATGTCTTCCCCCCCCCCTCGGACGTGAATAAACAATAAAAATTAAATAAATAATCTGAACTCTTAACTCTGACAAGTATTAAGAGTTGAGAAAACGTCATCGTCCCCCTCCCGACCCCTTTAGATATGAATAAATAATGACAATGAAATAAATATTCAGAACTCTTAACTCTTGTAAGAGTTAAGAGTTAACCTCGAACTCTTACCAGAATTAAGAGTTAAGAGAAAACATCCGCCCCTCCCCCTCCGACATGAAAAAACTCGTCGGATCCGACATTACTCCAACTCTTACCGAACTCTTAAATTCCTCTTAACTCCAGGAAATCTGTAAGAGTTCAACTCTTAACTCGGACCGCTACGGTAATGCTGCCGTTGGTTAAGTGTTGGCCTAGCAATGTTGTGCCGATGCTCGGCGCCTATACAATAGGCCAAGTATTGGCCAAACATTAAAGCGCCAATCGTTGGCACTTTATTCTCGGCCAAATATTGGTCCAGAGATGGTGTGCCGATGATTGGCCTGTCAATATTAATCCATACTTTGGTTAGAGATTGGTGTTCAGTGTATGCAGTTCGATGAGTGGACTAATCATTGGTCATTTTTGGAATACAATAGTATGTGCGCCAGATCTCAACCAAGAAATGGCCCAATGATTGACGATTGGTAAACCCTACGTGGATGACTGCCTGTGTTTTCTGGACTTGTCATCAGTAAAATTTGTATTTGCGTCAAGTACCCGTATGGTACTGGCTGTCTTTTTTTTGTCTTTTTCAAAAGTAAAATCGGTACTTGCTCCAAACAAATGAGGACTTCGAGGTAATCACTAGCGTTCAATACTTTCAGACCTTCGGACAAGTGTCAAATTTCTCTTTCGATCAAAAATACTTTGACATTGGCAAATCGTCCGATTTGGCATCGGCAAATACCTGCCCAAAAAGTTCACGTTTCTGTACCGGTTTTCGTGCGTAAAGTGGTACTTTTCCGCACAGTGTGCGTAAAAGTCAGAAATCGTGCGTAAAGTGAAATTCGAGTGCGTAAAGCGAAGCATTACGCACGAGTTTCACTTTACGCACGATTTTGACACACGATCTTGACTTTTCCGCACTCCGCACACAAAAAAAACACTTTGCCCTCAAACCTCCCCTCAAAGCGAATTTTGGCAGGTATTGCAAAAAATTATTTGATTGGATATGAGAGTCAGTTGAATTCCTAACTGGGGAGGTACCAATTATATGTATGTATAGTTTCTACGTACTCTTTTTTTGTTTTTTTTTCTGTCTTCGAGTCCCCCTTTTGGGGTCTCATTCGGCCCTCTTTACGTGTATCCTATACTGTACTGCATTTATACTGCTATAAAAAAAATAGGAATAGCATGGGAAACCACAGGCTCGTCTCGAGAGCCAATGTGAGACAAATTTATTAAGCCATGTGACCAAAATAGTTTATTTCGTCACTAGGCCGAATATGAGTTCACGGCATGAGTCGAAGGGGCGTACTGCAATCATGAGGCAGAAAAGCTTCTTAGAGCCGGGTAACGAACAATTTTTTTCTGTGAGATGAGTGGAGCGTTCGTGAAGCGAGTAAATAGTAAATATAAATATTAAAATATTAAATATTTGTCACGCATCTCCAGATATTGCCGCAAATAGAACTCACGAAGTAGCGACAGTACAACAACAATAGTTGAAAGTCATCTCCTGGAAAAAAACCTTTTTAGTACTGCAAAAGTTACAATGTGTGGAGGAGAAAGAGTGGTGCATCATCAGGAACATGTTTCCAGTCGCAGACAAAAAAAGCTACCCGCACTCGATTATTCACCCGAGGTAAGCGACTCACCCCCGAGGTTGCTTTTGTTACCTTCCGATCAGGTATCAAAAGTTTTTTCTATGGAGGCGATGTGGGCGATGACGAAACCTCTGTAAAAGAGACAGTAAATATGCCTGTTTCTCTATAATTCTTCAGAAAAAACTTTTTACACTGTAGAAATTGCAATGTACAGAGGGGAGATCGAACGTATCGCTGGGAAATTGTTTCTTCCCGCTGAAAGAAAAAACTTATTGTACCACCTGAGGGTATATTTTTTGCCGTACGATCAGAAATCAAAAGTTTTTTTTAGCAAGGGACACGTAAGCGATGTGTGAGAAGGCGACACCTGTGCAAGGGACAATAAATATTATTCTCCCTCCTCCAGATATTACCGCAAATAGAATCTTCGAAGTAGCGTGAAATTATGGTGACAAAAGTTGAGAAACTCCTGGAAAGCAGAAGTTGCAATGTACGGAGGGGTGGATAGGCAAGCATCGATGGAAAATTGCTCCCTGATGTGGCATGAAAAAAACTTCTGGCTCTTGATTATGCACCCGACGTGAACAGAAGGGAGGCGAATCACCTCTCAGGCTTTTTTTTACCTTTCGATCAGAGATCAAAAGTTTTCTTGGCTGACTGCCACGTAGGCGATGTGTGAGAATATACAACAGCTGTGGAGGGGACAGTAAATATTGTTCCGTTGTTTCAGCTATTGACGTGAGGTTAACCAAGGGGAGCGAGCTTGCATCTGTCATTCAGTGCGATTATGAGTAGAAAGTTTGAAAGTACATTCAATGGACAGACAGCCAAGCGCATGGGGAGAATGGAATCATGGAAACAGTGCAATGGTTGCTTCACAAATTACATAAACTTCTGTAACTTCAGTGGATATCCGTTTCAATAATAGATGCATGCTCGGTAGAGGTGAGGGTCGGCGCGTACTGAAGGGGAATCCCCGAGTTAGTTGTTCCGCGACGGACGCGAGAACAGGTCTTGAGTTTTGTTTCCCGAGTTCCACATGTGGACGGCACTGAGAGGACGAAAATTGATTGTGCTAATCATGTAAAGATTGAAAAATCCGAAACGTCGATCTTTTCTCAATCTCAAATATTATCAAGTGGTCTCATGGAGTGACTTCATGTGTGCAAATAATGAATCCCACGAGGTTATTGTCATCGTTTCTGGTTGGAGACAGTGACAATAGCTGAATTGAAAGAGTGCGCATAACCGGGAAATCTGGATTCGAATCCTGGCTCGATGTATGGGGATTTCTTCTGTCTAAATTCTAATTTTATTTGAATTCATTTGAGGATCAGTTAGGGGGATTCACGTGACGATAATCGCAAATTCCAATAATCAGAAAAAATCTACTCAGTTTTCGTAAAGTTTTATTACCAGGCTTCGGATTGAATTTTGGGAGGCTGGTAATTATATTTGAAAATCGTTAAATCGCAATTTATTCCGTAATTTGAGTGCGCGGATTGACGTTCAATCATTTCTAGAAGAGTTTTTTCAGTGAAGTGTGATGAATTAAATTTCAAGAGAGAAAAGTTTCTCTGTTTACAATAGCTTAGTTAGAATAACATCGGGCGCATAACTTGGAGACTCGGGTTCGACTCCCGGGCATTTTTTCTCAAAATTTTAATTCAATTTGAATTTTTTTTTCGCACTTCTCCACACGCAACACAAAATACATCTGATTTTTTGTGACGTCTACCGAGTTCAGTGATGGAACACACAGAGCTGATTGTCTTTGTGCATGCAGTGCGCAAAATTCAAGGTCGTGGGTAAAGTTAATTTCGACCTCCGAACTTTACACAAGTCGTACCTAATGCAACCACTCGACACAAACTAAACTGTTTCGAAATAGGATTTTTCGTCACAACGGGAGTTGGATTCTTGTGCACGTAGGCGTAAAATGTCGCTTTACACACCGCGTGTTTAAATAGTATTAAAATAGAACTAGGGAGGAAAGTATTTTCTGATAAAATGTGAGTTTATAACCCGAGCCGAAGGCACTTTACTTCCGTGTGGCGTGTGCGATCTAAGCGAGGTTAGAATCACACTTTTCCATCCCTAGGGGAATAAAATATTTTGGTGCACGATGTCTATAAATCAACGATTTTCGTACGTGCATCGGAGGTAAAATATCGGTTTACAGGCAGCAAGGCAACAGAGCAAACTTTGAAGGCAGGTATTACAAAAAAATAATTCAACGAATTAAAAATACGTATGTGATGAATTTGATTGACCGATTTGGAAATTTATTTTTGTTTATTTTTTCTCACTCAAGTCTCGGAAATGCATTTCAACTTTCGCGCTTCCTATTATGGAGCCACTGATATGTGCCAGCTCTCAATGCGCATTTTCATTGCGCGTCGTGTCACTGCACACATGGCGATCGGTTCCAGCCAGGAAAATTATCGCCTCCAACCTCATCCCGTAAAATAAAATTCACTCGCCATACGTGTTCACGCAGTGCACATAGTTTATTCCAGAGTGCATGCGCACAATAACACAGTCAACTCGCCATTGAATCAAAGTGGTTAAAAAAAATAGAGTCAATTGTATTTTTAAAAGAATTCTACATGAGAAAGTGGGCACAAGGCTGTATGTCGTGTTTGACGAATTCACTAAGCCGAAGATACGCACGTCAGGAGGCAGCGGGCAGATGAGTAACGATGTTGAATACAAGAATGAGGGTAAATTGTGTGAATGGAGAGATGAGTTGATCAGGCGAGCGAAGGTGAATGTTAATTGAGAGAATAAAATGAGAAGATCATACGGTAACTCTGGGGACAGGAGTAATGAGTGTCTCGACGCTACAAGGCGTTTGTACAGGTAAGTTAAACATATTGAAATTTTTTTCTCAGATATATCATTCGGAGGAAGAACTGGAGTGCATCTCATTGCAATCATGCCATTTCTTTATCAGCTGATGACATAACCTTATTTTTTTTTAATTTTCTTTTTCAATTTACTTATGAGTTGAAAATTAATCTAAACGTAATCTCGATATGAATTTTCAATATAATATCTTGGACCTTGCGAGAGATAATGCAATTTTTGTACAAATTTTTTTCGTAGAACAGATTGCTAGCTATAAAAAAGGTTGTGATAGAAATTTTACGGTTTACTTTGGATTTCGAGATATTTGTTGATAATTATACTGTAGTAAAATTTTCCTTTGGGGATTTAGGGGAGCAACCGATCTTGCGAAGAGACTTGACGAGCAGAAGAGTTGTGCTCTGACAGCCTCTGATATTTTTACACCAGCGGGGGAGGTCCTCAGGGCTAAATTGAAGGATTATTGTGAAAGACTCATACTTAAGGATCCGGTGAGTCATGCCAGGAAGATCGAGGAATTGCTATGGAGAAGGGGGTTTTATGATGTGGTTGCTGCTGCCAAGAAACTCAGGAAGGTAATTATTTTAAATTTTTTCAGTCGTAGCAATTGTCTGAATTATTTTTGGAGAATCATATTTTCTTTTGGGGGAATTTGTTTGGAAAATCTTCCAACTCCAAATGAAATTGACTTCTTGTTTTCTTTTCATCCAGATTTAGTTATCCTCCCTTTTTTTTTAAATTTAAAGTAATGAAAAAAAACATTTTGCAATAGGTTATTTCGCGAAATAAAAAGGATCTTAACAAATTTATTTTAAATGGTAAAGAAGTTTCGCATGTTAAATTCGTTTAATCATTTTTTAATTGGAGTGAAAAACTAGATAAGTTAACTTGGACTAAGGATATGCTTGAGACGGTATTTTCACGTTTCATTTTGAATTTTTATCTTTACTTTAACTTTAAGTCTGGTTTTTCAAAAATTTATTTAATTGTAAGGAAGGTAGAAAATGTATTCAGAGGATGTCCAAGTGCAATCCAAAACGATCGACGATAAAATGATAAAGTTGGAGACGAAAATTTCACTGTCCCACTAGATTCGGTATTATAATTTATTGGAATCGATTCGTTGTAGGTCTGCAATCAACGCATTGTATTATTCAGCTTTAGTGACAAAATAATTTTCTCATGAATTGGCATTTACGATTTTTAGAAGCAATTTTTTTAAATTTTATATCTTTCTTTTTTCAGGGAAATGTCTGGAGTGATTCAGAGAAAGCATTGCTCTCCACCCATCTCCACGTGGGCGTTGGATTCTACCATCACCTGATACTGAAATTACAGCAAGAATGCGGGTTGGATTTATCGGGCGTCGTGGACTTTTCGTTTCCCGCGAAGAAAGATGTCACAATGATTGTAAGATATAGCAAAGTTCACTTTTTTATTTCATTTTATTTCAAAATTTTTATCTTAGTGGATTCAATTTTCCGTCAGTTATAGTAAATTCGGCAGACAAAACCAATTAAATACAGATGTTTGCATTTTGATTCTCAATTCGTAAAATATATGGAAATGATCCGGTTTTGAAAAAAAAAATTGAGTTGTTAAAATGGTTCGAACCCGGTTTATTGAAACATTATTTCTAACATGACCCCAGTATCCGTTAACATGAATAAAACGGGAGGAAAAGGACGAATTGACTTCTGAGAGAGAAAAGAATATGCTTAACTTAAAACGTGAGATCATTTATAAGGTTAACATTTGTTTTTACTTAAAAAACTGAAACCAATCGTAAGCAAATGATAAATTATTGAATGGTTATCAAATTAAGTCCATCTGTTCCGGTGTCAATTCCGCAAAAACAATAATAATAATATTAATCTCCAGTTTGAGCTGCGTCAGTTGAACTGTGGGTTCAGGGTCAAGCTGGTTGTCCTGATTATTAGTTCTCTGGGCGGCATGAAATAGTCTTTTGTATCTGGACTTGAGGTAATCCCAGCCTGCAGGCGCAATGCCTTCATATTGGCTGGCCAGGTGCAAAAGGCTGTCATCCTTGGCTCTCTTCGACTACTTAGGCAACATGATTCCGGACTGCAGTAGAGCTTTTCCTCTGGTTGGAGGGAGCACTACTGCAGAGCGATTAGGACTTAATTGTATTGCTTAGCTTGCTGGGTGATCTTCGAGGTGATGGCGGAACCCTCGAGGATTATCCAGCGTTCTCCTTCATGAATAAAAAAATAAAATAAAATAAAATACGAAATGAGTGAAAATTATGTAATAATAAGTTTATTTATGTAATTTCAGAGGGAGAAAGTCCCACCACCAAAGTTTCAATCAGAAGAATTTCGACAATGTGCCATGAAAATAATCCACAGAAGTTTGATATGCCTGGGTGACTTGGCCCGTTACAAATTAGATGTAGATCCCAATTGGGATCCCATGATTGCCACGAGATACTACAAAATGGCGATAGCTATAGATCCTAACATTGGTATGCCACACAATCAGTTGGGCACATTGGCAGGCAATAAAAATTACGGAATTGACGCTGTTTATCATTATTTGAGATGCATTCTATGTTCTGAACCCTTCGAGGGAACTGAGGGCAATCTGAAGAGAATTATTTCCACTCATTTTTATTATGGCAAGGAGAAGTTACCCTCGCAAAGATGCGCAGCTAGGCTCTTTACGTTATTGCAAAAATGGGACAATGATTCTTCTAGTATGGAACGGATAAACGAAGATTGTGAGGTAAATGAAATATTTTTCAGAATCAGAAATCGATTTTTGTAGCATACCATTTTTGGCATGATAATTTCATTGTACAGTAGAGTCTTATTTTAATAGTATAATTGCTCAATATTTATTGGACACGTACTGAATGAAATCAAATAAATTCGTTGCGGAAGAATTCCTTCTCCAGATTTTGAAAATTTCGACTTTGTTATCGAATTTTGTGGAATCTTCGGAGAAACGTTGACTGAACTACTTTCAAAGAGCACATTTTTTATTGCAAATTATTCAAAATTGATGTTAATTAGTAGTATTTTCTTAACCGACGGTAGTGGCCATGCGGTTAGAGTGCCAAACTGGTATGCCGATGACCCGGGTTTACTTTCCGTCACTGGCAGTCAAAATTTGTAAAAAATATGATGCACTCTGATCTCACGATTCACTGCCGAACGATAGTCTCGTAAAAGGGACGACTGTACCTGGCCAAGGTTTTCCCCTCAGAGTGAGGTTTTCCCTTAGTCCTTGGCGAATGCGGTACAGGGGGGCCGAAGGGTGAGAAGGGTAAATACGCAAAAACCCGAAAGGGTATACGTGAGGAGAGGAAATTTTTAAAATTTAGTAGTATTTTCTAAGCATTAAAATATTTAAATCCAATTTAATGGCCCAAAATTTGAAAAAATTGTTATTAATTTTTGTGACTGCATACTTCAATTGCGATTACAATGTTTTTACAATAATAAGGTTGCCCCAACATTGACGCCATATAATATGGGAACGAAGATTTCTAGGCACAAGTTTATTCGCATTGATCAATTATTTTTTTCAAATTACCATTATTGAACTGAATAAATAATTTTACTAACTGAATGATGGCGAAATTTTAATGCAACTGAATATTTTCGCTTCCAGAATCTTCTAACTGAAATCGGAAACTGTCTGATCCTCGATAAAACCGAGTCTCAATCCCGCACCCCCTCGTTGAAAGGCGACACTATCGACGAATTCCTTCTCAATAGTAAAACCGATCAATCGCCCCATCTAACTGAAGACGTTGTCTTCAAAATGGTCGCAATTTGCATCATGTCCATCACCAAACTCGAGTCCAAGAAGTCACCCCACGTCCAGAGTATAATCGCTTTCATCCTTTCCCTTCTATCAAAGCTCATCCAGATCACGATAATTCATCTCCAAGAGTCCATCCTCGAAACATCATTGGTCAATGGAGACGCCGTCAACCTGATAATCCCTGAGACCATTGAAGAGAAAGAAAATGAAAAGCTGAACACAATGGATCTCAATGACAACACGAAACAAGTATCTCCAGCTCAGAAGAAAGAAAATGGAAGAGTCAATGGACATTCGAAGAAATCTCGGGACAGGTCGAAATATTTGTTGAGAAAATTGAGAAGACCTAGGAAAAGATTCAACAGTTCAGACTCAGAGGGGAGTGACATGGATGGTCCGGGGATAGGCTCCTCCAGCGATGAATTAAATTCCGATATATCTGAGACTGAAGAGGAGGATGAGTGTAGCCAGGGACATGACGACCCATCAGAAGATGAGGTTGAAAACGACATTTTGATCAGTGAAAGTAAAGAACCTGAGGCTCAAAAAAATGAGATGAATGGTCACAGGAAGGACCCAGGGGATGACAACTGTCCCAGTAATGATAGTAACGTTCAGATGAATGACGTCATTGGAGACAATGAGAAAAATATCCCCAATGGAGATGTTCAACCGCCAGATTTGGAATTCGTTGCTCAACTGAAAAAGCAAAACCTGAGTCCTAGGGAACTTTTGAGTATCTTTTGCAAAGAGGATTTGTTACAGTCGATCAAAATCTGCTTTGATTGGATGAAGAGTCATCCCGATATCATTAAAATCATCTCAAAGAGCTCGAGGACTCTCTTACAGAGAATTGTGGTACTGTCGAATTTACTGATGATTGATGTCGATGAATTGTTGATTGATTTGAAGAAAAACTTGGGGGTTTTGCGGGATAGAGATGAATTTCAGGGATTTGTGGGGAGGATTCCACTGCCTGAGGACTTCGATCTCAAGGGTCTGGAGGTATTGAAAGGATCGCGAGAAAATTTGGACTGGAGAATTCTGAACAATTTCAAGTTGAATAGAACTGAACAGGTGCTGCTGAGGACTCAGAAGATTGTTTGCTTCGGGAAAGAGCTGGTGGGGATTGAGGAGACTGGAGTGAACTTCGACGACACTCACAAACTCTTATTGCTGAAGGATCCCAAGAATCTGGGGGTCATAGGGGAACCGAACACCGAAAATTGTGAGAAGGAGAAGCAGGAAGAGAAGGAGAAGGAGAATGGGAGTGAGGAGCAGTCCAGGGGAAAGTTAATGAGGCATATGGGGAAATTGTGGCTAAAGGCCGAGGTCAGGGCGTTGGAGAGCAGCCTGAGGTCCAAGTTAATGTCTGCCTATTTGGTACCTGATCATGAAGCTTTGGCCAAGTTTATGCCCGTACTGAAGAGACTCATGTATGCGAAGAAGTTTATTATTGTAATTCCTTCTGTTGGTGAGTATATTACAAATACTTTATTATAATTTTCTCATTTGTTTCTTTGAGATGGTTTTTTTTTTTAATCAAATAGGCTATCTAACTTCAAATGAACCCGCCTGAACCACCAAAAGTGGAATATTTATTATTTTTTTCAAGTTTATCCGTATTTTTAATGCTTATTTCTATAGTAAATAATTGGAAAAATCTATTTATAAGGTTTTTAAGATAATTTTAGTTTGATACATAAATTCCGAGGGAATAAAATCTATAAATCAGTCACATGTCTTATTCCTAGTTTCCTATTGTTATTAAAAATGTGAAAAAATATTCAAGAATCCACAAAAAGATATGGAAACCTGGAGAGAACAGCCTCCAATGAATTTGTATTATGTCACGAATAATTCTTATGTATTTTGATTCGTATCTTTTAATATCTACCAGGCTCTTCAAATTTTAAATAACATGAAATTTTTCCCCTCGTTTTGAGGCTTGGAATTTTCTTCCTACTGTCTAGACGTATTCAAATTGAAAAAATCATTAATCATATAAAACACATGACAAAAATTTGATGTTGACAATTTAATTGTCTAAAAAATTATAGTCATTTCAGAATAACATAATTCACGAGATTATTGTCGAACAGATTAACAACAGATTATTTTCAATAGAGAAAGTACTGTATTCCATTAGGATGAACACATGGGTAAATTGAGATATTCCGAAGTCTTTTAAAAATCCGAAGTGGAGATTTTTGAAAATATTAAACTGAATTAAAACATTTTCAACATAAGACAACTGAAACTTTTACCTTGAGGTCGTAGGTCTCAACTGAAACTTTGTTTCTTTTTTGGTTGTCCATGAAAAGTAATTGTAAGCAATTAGTTAACATCTTCTTCACCAAATAATCCTTTATTTCATTGATTTTAAAGTTGTTCAAGTATTGGACGAGATGAAACGAACTAGTAGTCAAGCGCGTGAAGCCACCAGATGGTTAGAGATCCAGTTTCGAAAGGGATCTAGATTTCTTCGAGCCCAGAGACCCCACGAACACCTTCCCCTTCCCTACATTAAAGGACCAAAGCCCAAGGACAAGGAGGCCTGGGCATTCTTTCAGATCATCGAGTGTTGCCACTATCTAACACAGCAAAGCAATGTGGGACTCAGTGCCGAGTCTGGATCACCAGTTGTTACACTCTTGACAGGGACTAGCGTCGAAGAGAGAAAATCATCAACTTTTAGCAGTGATGGATTGGCTAAAACTGCTGGTAATTGAACATTTTCAAGCTTCTCTGACCGCCCCAATAAATGAAAATTCAAAATTCAATTTGTAAATACCTCAAAAAATATGGAGAAATATTGAAAAATTCAGAACTAGTTGGGTTTTTAGAAGTAAAAAAATTGAATGCTTAGTTGACGCGCAAAAATAAAAACTACCGTAAATGAGGGATCGAAATTTTTCCTCCAATATTGTTATTCATTCCTGCAATCAAAAATCGTGATTTTTATTTTTTTAATATTTGTTTTTTACTCCTAAAAGACCTAAGATACTACAATTCAAAAACTTTCAACGATTTTGTTAAAGTATTCATCAACCAATCGTATAGAATTTCGAATTCTTCGATTTGTGCAATTGATTAAGAAATAGATGTTATTAAAAAATGACATTTTCATGAGATTTTTTGCTTTTCATTAACTAACTTTAAATATTTCAGATATAAATTTGGAGCACATCGAATCCTTCCATACAAAATGGAAAACATCGAGCAAAAGTCACGGTTGAAGAGATTCTCGTATCAGTTGTGTGGCCTGGCTACAATTGACTTGATCGATTTGTCGAGAAAGGATTAAGAGAGCTAACAACTGAATGACTCGTTGGAGGATATCGAGGATGATCTTGATACATTGGAGGCAACGTAAGATTCAGTGGGTTGGAAACCCAAGGGGAAGCAACCAACAATTGAAGATAAAATAATATTTTGATTATTGTGTTTGTGTTTTTTCTCTCGGGGATTTAATAAAATATTTTTTTGACTCATTTTGATAAAGTCATTCCTTATTAGTGTCGAATTTCTCTCTCTCAAGTTCAACAAAAACTCATTCTCAAACTGGATTATGATTGTATTGGGTAAAGCATGGTAAGCGTAAAGCGTAACCGAACGCCCGCTACTGTATCTGCGCGCCAATGAAAGACGAAGTATGAGTGGAAATGAGTGTAAGTCGTGATCAATGAACAGTGAGGATAGAGTGTGAAAGATTTTACCCTTCAACTATCGACAGTTTCGATTCGATTCGATAAATGTTCATCTCTCTTTTACAATAGAAGAACTAGCATTATAAGGCGCGCTGCACGCGCTCTCCCCGTAATTCCTACATTATCATAGTTTTTTCATAGAAATAACATCAACATCATCTTGATCTTTGTCTCATAATTTTTGCAAATATCATCAGAAGAAGGCGTGCTACGCCCGCCCTCCTGTTCGATATTGCATGGCTCATCGTATGATCATCATATCTATCTAATCGTCAATCGAAATAAGCAATCAATATAACACCCTAAATCGTATTCTCAAGCACAATGATAATTTGGTCATAGGAATTTTTCACTTAATTATTCATACTTCATTTAATAGCTGTTTGGTTGAGATAGTAATGATATATTCTGTATCGGTATCCTTCATGATTGTTGTTTATCTGGTCCTGACAGAAATGCAAAATACGGCTAATGTTTTTACTCCAAAATAGCCGGATATGACGTTTCATCATATCGATTCTCACTATAACTCGATATTAAATTCGATAAAAAAAGCAATCGATTCTCGTAAAAATTTCGATACTTTCGCATCATCTTTAGTAATATAGCACTATAATACTGCTGTCAGCATAACTTTTAACATGAAATGCTACCCCCACTACTTCCATTTTACGTATGATCGCATTACCCCCACTCCTTCGTTTGATGTTAAACTGATGTGCATAAACATCGATTATTTTAATAAATCGATAACAAAAACAATCGATTATCGAATCTCGTCGACCGATACGATAATACCGCATCAGCTCCTTTAGTATAAGAGGAGTGGATATTTCGATACAAGCACTTGCGGAGGGGTAACGAGCGTGAAATTGGCGATTCGAGACAAAGCCGAGGGCTGCCAATCACACGAGTTGAAACATCCCGGCCCACGTGAATCCGAACCATATTTTTTGATTGTGATGTTACGTTCAGCGAGTGGCGAATTGTGGCATCTTTCGTTTACTAATAAACAACAAGTCTTTTCCTGTCCTCCGGCCGAAAAGTATCAACTTTCGTGCCGCTGCGCTAAGCGAAGTTGCCACTTTCCGGCTACGTCGAACAGAAAAATAGTATTACTAGTAAATGAAAAACTTTTCGTCCCTGGCATCCCTCACTCTATTCGGTTAGATTGCGGTTTTCGCGGCTAGAGACGAAAAATATTTTTCATCACGCTGTGTCGGAAAAGTAACTTTTCAGTCACTTTCCGCTTCGCATCGAGTGACTAAAAAGTGCTTTTCTGACACATTGAGATGAAAAATATTGTTCGTAACACGTGAAAAAAGTGGTTTTTGACTCGTGGGATTATATCCCTC
>JAPYZN010002451.1:0-16547 GCA_030522865.1 Psyttalia lounsburyi
ATATAAATTTGGAATTTCGCTTTTTACTCAGATGGTAAATGTTAGTGGCGCGTCACCAAAATTATCTAGATGAAAGCAGCAAAATAATTGTAGGAAATACAAAATGTGTAGAATGCATAATGTTGCTTCCCACATATAAAAGCCTAGAAAATACCAATTCCATTGGTCTGACGGTTTTAAGGGAACTTAAATATCATTGCCGCAAAAAATTCGGACAGAAAAAATTGAAAACATAACTTGGAAAAAGTAAAACACTTCCATTCGGAAGCAAAATAGAAGTTGATATCACTCACCAGCGTTGGATGAAAATAACTGCTCCGTTTTCACCTTTCGAACATCCTACCTTTCGCCTGTGTTTCCACGTGTTCAGCCTTCCTACCTGCAAAATGCACTCCAACAAATGCACGTGTTTTCACACCAAATAATCTGATTTCGAACTGTTCAATGCAAAACACACACAAAAAAATGCACTTAACACTTGAAACTACACTAAATTAGTTTTCATAGTAAAACAAATCATTCCTCACTCGGCATTATAGAAAATGTCCAATAGCTTATCTTTTGTTTCGCCATTCCACCATTTGCCATTGATAATATGGAAGAATGACCACAGGGATAGCAAGTGATTTTTTGCGATTGTCGTTAAAGTAATACTAATGCACTAACACTGAAATAAGTTTCACAATATGAAAATGATTCCACTGTTTCCACAATATGAGGCGTTAAAGGGCGTCCAAGGTCACTCTTCACCACTCGCCGCTCTCGAGTTCTCGGAAGTTTGGTAAACACACAGTCAATCCATCGACAAAACAAGCACAAGCATTATTCGCCCGTAAGCAGCACATCTCTTGTAATGAGATTTTCCCAACGAGAAAAACCCACGGATTTTTGTCTGCTTCCACTGATCAACGCGATAAAAAATCTTTAAAAATCTCTCAAAACACGTCACGTCCTTCTGAGCCGTCACTATAAAAAATGCACGTACGGGAAAATTACAGCACAGAAAATTTGAAAGCCCAGTAAATTCCTTTTTAAAGTGAAAAGAAAGAAAATAATAAAATCACCCATTGGTTTTTACGAGAAAAGTCCGGCAGAGACTGGTACTTTTTCTTTACCTTCCACTCGTCTAATATCGAACATTGCACGTGCAAAATTATTCAATCCTTGGCCACAACCACAAATCGCCGTTTGCAATCACAAAACACTTTTCGTTCCATTCTCCACATAGAAAACACATGAATTATCGTTTATTTTAACTAATCAATCCCGTAAGAACCTGCCTGGAAACACGCTACAACGAGTCACGTTAATATTATCACTGAGTACTCTGTTATTGTTTTGGTCGACGTCCTGAGCTAATCCAACTGAACCGGCTCACCCCCCTCTACTGACGCAAACAAAATAGCATCACTGTTAGTGGGGAGTGGGAGCGCATGTGCGTTACAGAAATACACCTGCGCACGACTCACCGGCGCAGGAGCAGTTTCCCTCCAAAAACCAAAGCCATGTTGGATTGTCAATCTCAGCTTTGTCTCAGTCGGTCCATATCGGAACTCGGAAGCTGACAGTAGTGTTTTTGTTATGTGACAAGTAATTTCTGTCGTGGTTTCATTGATTTAACCATGTGAATTGAGCAATTTTTATGGACTCGATGGCAGATTTGTTTGTTTAATCATATCTAGTTATTTTTTTCGATCCGTGTGAATGAAGTGAAGTGACCTAGTGCTGACTCTTGTGGGATATCGAAGGAATTATTTTTATCAAAGCAGATTAATGGGAATAGACGGTGTTTATAGTTTTTGTTAAGTGTTAATTTAGGCATTTGGATAATTCTTTATTTTATTAGTTTTCTTGAAGCTTCTGTCCGTAAAAATATTTATTTTTTGTTTGAAATGGCTCTAAGGACAATAAGATGATCCAGTAGCGATTTTCATAAAGAAAAAAAATTACTGTGAAATTAGAAACATTATATTTATTATGGAATAAGACAGGATTTGGTCTTAATTGTCATTGTCATTAATTTTTTTTTTCCATCCAAGTAAAGTATTTTCAATGCATTTTTCTTCACAACTTTTCAAGTGAATTTGTGTTTATTTGCGGCCACTTGTCATCTGAACAAAGTTATCTCATCTCGTTCCAGCTCGGATTCTCTATCGAGCGGTTTGCAAAGCATTTCTACGTTCTCATATATTCCCACAATGGATAAAGGGACTTGTGACATTATCCATGAGACAAGTATGAATTTAAGAAAAAGACTTGTGTGTGTTAATATTCTTTCTCTCTTTGAACAATAATAAGAAAGTGTGATGAACCATTTTATCGGTTCATTGACTTTGAGAACACTATTGATTTTTATGAATTGCACTAAAGTGTTTAGTTCCATTACTAAAAGCCGTTATTAATACTTTTTCTTGAGCAATGAGAGCTCTAGGAAAACCGAATACATAAAATAGAATAATCAAATAATAATGCAACGAATGACAAAGGGGTGAATAGAGAAATCATTGTAATCATGTGAAACGAGGCCTTAACCAAATCGAGCACTTCCTGCAGCGGAATTGGAATTTTTGGTGATTAACAGACTGCAAAGTAGCAGGGGGGTAAGTGTTAATTGTTAATACATTATAAATCAAAAAAAATATATCAAAAATACATTTTAAAAGATTAACCGTTAAGAGTTTAAAAGGAAAAATTTAGGAATGCCTGCGTGAACTCCAATTAAACTCTATTTTGAAAAATCCCATAATTTAAACTCTTCGGCATAAAAATTCATTTACTTTGTATATTTCCAGAAATATTCTACATTGGAGATTGATAAAATACAGTAATACATTGTAATAGGATGAGTTATGTTCTTTAATGGTACAATATGATCATCGTTCAAGTATTTCTCTATATTACTCATCATTACTCACATTATCTTATAAATTTTTCGATTAATATTTACAGTTAATCTTTATCATTTCAATTGATTTTTTGCATCATTATTTTCACGTCAAAAGTATTCATGATTTACGATTGGCTAGTAATAAATTACAAACACACTATGGTCATCTCGAACAATGTTCGTCCGTGCCTCAAAACATTAGAAAAGAAAAATTCGAGTTCGAGGCTCTCTTCGTAGTCAGCATTAAATCTCAATGTTCTGACAATAAACCCGCTCATGTAAGTGACTCGTCCACGTAATTACCGAAATTCACAAATATATTTTTTTTATATACACAAATGCACACTAGAGTGGCAATGAAAATAAGAGGATTAAATTACTGAATTAATATTTTTCAAGAGTCTCTATCGGCTTTTAATTACAGCCCATTATTCCTCTTTTATCGTCGTCATAATCATCGGGATATGAACAAAGGTAGAGATTGTGTAGCGGATCGATATGTGCGCACCAATATTTGATAATTCAATGATTCTCTGCTTAAATGCCGGAGGATTATCTGCTCTAATTTTCGTTTTCAATACATAAGATGAGAAATAAAATTCAAAATCTCTACACTTCAATGAATATCAATCAACGCAACCAATCACGTCACCATATCATGAACACATTGATATTAAATTGGATTATTTCATGCAAAAGTACTAATATGCATCGGTTAATGCGAACTAAATAAAAAAAAAAAACAAATCTATCCATTCAGGCACATGTGTGCAACTGCATTCATATTCCGTAGTACGTTCGCATACATTTTTTTTCCCCACAATGTTTACACGTTAAGAAAGTAATATGTACATATACTGTACAGTACGTGACAATCGCGTGATGTTAATGTATACAATTCAGTGTTTTAATAAAAAAAAAAAAAAAAAAACAAGATTTAAAAAATAAAACGCGACTGATTACGCATTTAATGAAGAATCATCAATGCGAAGGAAGGCTTTTATGTAGACACAATCGACTCAATATTCTAGACACAATTCATTGAAAATTGAATATTTAAGTGTCCTATACATAATTGCACATAAAACCGAAATGATCATTGGCACGTTTATGATAATTGAAGAAAAAAAAAAAAAAAAAATACAAACGGAAAAAAAAAAAAAAAAAAAAAAAATACAAACGGAATTTCGAGCAGCAAAATATCTCATGGAAATATTTTGAGAGGGGTTAAAACGATATTTGCGTTAATACATAGATAAAAGAGGAAGGGAAGAGTTGTTGTTCTATTGTTAGGAATATATCTAGAGTCGAGCGACGACACACTCGAGGACGGTGGCAAGAAAGGTGCACTAGGAGTTGCCATTTGGAGGTGGAGGCCTTCTATCATATTCTCTTCTGTAATCTTTGTTGGGTCTCCAGTCGTTTGGATAGCCGTCACCGGTGTACCCTCGACCACGAAAGTGATTCGATGGAACATCAGTGGGGGGGTAATTAGCACTACTAGCACCTCCATAACCACTTCCTGGTCCACCGTAGCCATAGCCGCCCGCTGGGCCTGATGAGTACCTATAATATTCGCTGAAAAGGCAAGAGCAATTTTTCATCTGAAATATGATAGAAATACCAATGAAAACTAGTAACTGTCTAATTGTTACCTGCGTTTGTCACTAATGTGCATTCTTTCACGGTCTCTGTCTCTGTCTCTCTCCCTATCTCGATGATATCCACCAGGCATTCTACCATAAGAATCAAATCTTTCCCGTTTGTGATCACCAAATCTAGCTTCTCGTGGATCTCTCCCATCTCTCGGAAGTGGCCAATGATCATCATCCCTACCTCCACTGTAGTGTCCACTGACTCCATAGCCCCCACTGTCTCTTCGAGTCCTCTCATCCTTCACAGGAACATTGGCGAGCCTGTCATGATTTCTCTCCCTATCTCTGTCTCTCTCCCTGTCCCTCTTCATCGCGTCTTTGTGTTTTGGATCTTTTGCTTCCTTGTGCCTCAGATCACTATTCGCTGGGTTTGACGTGGGAATGGAGGGTTGAGTGGGTACAGTGGGCCCTCCAGAGACAACTGGAGAATTGTAATTAGCGGTGGAATTAGCTGAATGTTTTTTACTCGGTATACTGCTGTTAGAATTTTCCTCTACATCCTCAACCTTTCGTTTAATCGATCGGCCTTCTTTGCTCTCGTTCAGCGGCTTTTCGTGCTTTTCGTGTTTCTCAGAATGCCTCTTATTGTCATCCTTTTTCTCAGGAGTAGATATCACGCTGACATCAGCATCTCTATCCCCTCTCGATTTAGTGGCATGTTTGTAGAGTTTGTAAAGCTTTTTGGCATCGAACTCGGTGAATTTTGAGACAAAGTACCACAAGTTACTTCGCCACTCTTTAATCTGCTCTTGGTCTTTATACTCCGAGAGACATGTATTTATTTGATCGCCAATCTGAACGAGACATGCTCGAGTATGGGCTAGTTGCTCGGTTTCACTGAGAGTTTGATCAGGTCTATCAAGTGCCTTGAGTGCTTTTTTCACCGGTCGCATTTTCTCTTTGCATTCATTGAATATGGATGGATCTAAATCGCCAAGTACATCGAGAGCTCGAGGCTCATTATTCGCTGTGAAATGCATAGGGCCTGCTACCTGCTTCTTCTTTCCCTTTTTCATTTCTTTCTTCTCCTTCTTCACTTTTTTCTCTTTCTTCTTATCCTCGACGATAACAAGCCCCTCAGTCTCCTCCTTAATTTCCTTCTTTATGGATACATCTTCGTCCTTTTTGGTAACCACTTGCTTATCAATTTTAGATTTTGGCTTTTTGTTCTCATCCGCTGAACTGTCGTTGTCCTCAACAATCTCCTTGGTAAGCGCAACTTTGGCTTCTTTGGGTTTTCTCGGCTTTCTCGTTCTCGTAACACCCAGTTTGGAATCCATCTGTCTCTTAAGTATTTTAAGGAGATACTCGGCTCGTGCGTTTAATTGTTTAACCTGGGGTTTACTTTCATTGGGCAGTATTTTGTCAGAGAGCTTCAAGCTTGGATCCATCTTGATAGCCTCCCAGCAACCCATGCCATGACTGTAGATCCCTCTGAGGAGTCTTGAGTCATCCTCCGATGTCCAATCACAGTCAAAATTGGCTGGTTTAAGTTTTACATCAAAGTGCCAATTGCTCCTTTGTTCAGTATCAGCCGGAAGCATATGGTCAAGGGGTTCTAGTTCTTTTTCAGCCGCGGATAAGGACTTGGCATTCACCATAACTCCAGCCATTTTGAATGTCGGTCCTCTCCCACGTTTTCTCCCTTTTCCCTCTTTCTTGGGTTCCTCCTCACCAGTTTTATTCTCTTTAATGGCAGTTTCGAACTCCGCTATACATGCATCACACCTAGACTTCAACTGTTCACCCAGATAACGTAATTCTGCCATGGGCTTTTCTTGTAATTCCGCGTCAGTAGCAATGTCGTCCAATCTCTTGAGTGGCGCTGGGAACTTTTTATAACTCTTAATGAACTTGCGTATTTCAACGTCAGTGAAACTTTTGATTGATTCCCTAGGTACCATCCGAGGTCTGCCACGTTTCTTAGGTCTCTCCTCATCAGTTCCCTCGCCCTCACCACTACCAGAGTCCTCCCCCTCCTCGCTATCATCAGACTGAGCTTTCCTACGTTTTCTCCCTCTTCCCTCACCCTGATTGATTTGCTGCAGTGTCTTTCTGCTTCTTGGTGGCAAATAGAGATCCTCCATCTCCTTGGATTTCTCCTGCTCTTCAACTTTTTTCCGGAAATTTTCGGGAATTATTTCCGCCCAATCCTTACTCTCATCGTCATTCTCATTTGTCAGTGCCAGAGGTTCTGATTCCTCCTCGAATGCGGCAAAACTTGCAACTTTGAAAGCTGAAAGCAACTCATCACCAACAGTTGCTGGAGCCTCATCCCTAGTCTCAGCTCGACGTAGAATTTCATCGATATCACAGGTAGGTTCCTCATCTCCATCCTCCTCGTCCTTGAAAAGATCCTCAGCTCCAAATTTTAGAATAGCACTGAGATCTTCCTTGTTGAATGGATTATTATTGGATCCAGATGCCCCTTTCTTATCCAAAACTGTTCTACCAGTTGTGTCCATTCTCTGAATGACAAGATGATCCAAAACCATTTTTTGCTTGGCCCTTTCGACGATCTCCTCTTCGACGGAATTTTTTGTCACTAACCTGTAAATATTCACCTGATTCTTCTGTCCAATCCTGTGTGCTCTAGCTTGTGCTTGCAAATCATTTTGTGGATTCCAATCAGAATCAAATATTATTACAGTATCTGCAGTTGCCAGATTAATACCAAGCCCACCAGCTCGAGTTGAGAGGAGAAAGCAAAAATCTGTAGAGCCCTCAGCATTGAAATGATCGAGTGCTTGTTTACGAAGTTCTCCTTTGATGCTTCCATCGAGACGTTGAAAGGGAAAGTGTCGTTTCTGGAGATATTCACCCAGAATATCAAGCATCCTCACCATTTGGCTGAATATCAAGACTCTGTGACCAGTTTCGCGCAGTCGAACGAGTAGTTTATCGAGCAATACTAATTTCCCAGAGCCCCGGATTATTTGCTGCAAGTAATCCTCATTGGACTCTTTCTTGTCTCCCTCCATGGGTTTGGTCAGTAAAGCATGATTACAACACTTCTTCAATTCAATGACAATATTTATAAATGTCATTGTCGATCCTTTGACACCTTTTCTCAAGGCATTATAATTCTTTGTCAAAATCCACTTGTAGTACTGCTTCTGCAATGACGTCATCTCCACACGAAGAATCTGCTCAACTTTGGCTGGTAAACTCTTCTCAACGTCTTTCTTCACTCGTCTGAGAATGAAGGGCTCCAGTTGTTTGTGGAGCTTGGAATATCCCTTTTGCGCTGCATTGTCATGCTCCTTCCCGAATTCTTCCCAAGTGACAAATTTGTTGGGCATTATGAAATGCAATAGTGCCCATAACTCCTTCAAACTGTTTTGCAATGGTGTGCCAGTTATTAGGAGTCGATGATTAGTGCTGAATTCAGCAAGTGCTTTGTACAGCAACGAATCATCGTTCTTCAGTCTGTGGGCCTCGTCCACGAGCAGAGCCGCCCAGTTCAGAGCCCCCAGGAACACCTTGTCCTTCAGTACAATCTCATATGTTGTGAGAATGGCATTGAATTTTAGACGTTTTGAGGGATAACACCACTCATATTCACGGATAACATTGCGAGACATAACGTCACCCAAGTAAGTTACAAAATTCATATCTGGTGCCCACTGGGCCATTTCCCTTTGCCAAGAGGTCATCGTTGACAGTGGTACAACCAGAAGAAATGGCCCGTAGAGTTGTTGAGTATGAAATAGATAATAGAGGAAGCATATCGTTTGAATTGTCTTACCCAGGCCCATTTCGTCAGCCAATATGACACTATTTTCCTTGCACCAAGAGTGGATCATCCAGTTGAGACCGTCCATCTGATAATCTCTTAGGATTAATTCTTTTCCCTTACCCATGTAGTCTGGTTGTCCCTTGAGCTGATGAAATTTTGGCCGATACTTCAAGGCTTTGCAGTGTTTACTGGGCGTCTGCTTGGAGTCCTCTCTGTCCCGAAATTCCTTAATCTTCTCTGGCCATTTCTTTATTATAAGGGCGCCGTCCTCCCATGTTGATTCTGCATAAGGTAAACTCTCCCATTTGCAATAATAATCTGGATGGTTGGAATCTGGTTTACGATACTCGGCAATTATTCTCTCCACGTTGTTGTAGCTCTTGAGGAGCTCCTGTTGAAGCTCAAGTTGACATTCGTAATAGTCAATGTCCTCGGGTCCAGCAAGATCACGCCATTGTTTTATCTCTCTCTCTCGTTTTATAAAGTTATCCAGTTTCTTTATACCCTTGACCTTCTGGATCTTCAACGAATCCTCGGATTCCCACGTATTGTGAATGTGTGACCAGCCTTTCCACTTAATCAGGTACTGAGTTTCACTCTCTTCTTTGCTCAATTCTTTTGGATTTGGATCACCATTCTCCTCGACTGCGTACACTGTTGTTACGTTACCAGTCACTCCCTTTTTACCCACCCTCTGGGATATTATACGCTCAATAGTCTCGGCATTGTCAGGCTCTGCCTGCGATACTGATGTTGCTTCGTCCACTTCAACGAGATCCTCACTGTCTGTACCCTCATCACTCTGTTCTTTATAACTGACTGATGTACCAGCACGTCTTGTTACTTGTCTGTAAATTAATTACATATGGGCGATTGCAATTACTCTCGACTGGTCAGAAAAAAAAAAACAAAAAAACAAAAAAAATACAAACCTCCGATTATCATCACTATCGTAAGAAGAATTCTCCGATGACTCAGAGATACGTTTCTTCCTGGATCTTGCATTCTCTTTAGCTTTCTGGGCTGCACGGCGATTTATGGATTTACTCGGTGGTGGTGCCCTTCGTGAATCAAAATCTTCAGATTCTGAGTCCGAGCTCTCGGAATTCCATGAATTTTGAGAACTGTTAGAAACGTAATTGAATCTTAAATTAGGACAACATAAAAAAAATAATAAATAATAATGGAATGTTTTAGACTACTGTTAGTGAAATGAATTAATTTTCCATCTGCCAATCAATGATCGATGGCCATTTTGCGAATTTCCACCGCCCCGAAGAACCTAAGATGTGTCTTTACCTCTTCTTTTTGTGCTTCTTGCGACCATCACTGTCGCTCTCTCGCGGTGCTGTGAGCCTTTCAGGCTCCCTCCTTGATCGTCCTGAACGTCTGATCCCATAGATATCTGGATTTTCATCCCACTCACGACTAGTGTCCTTATGCCTTTGTTTGGTTTCGGTGCTGTGATTTGAGCTTTTGCTCTGAAAACTATCGCTTTGTGCAGGTGCATCCGATTTATCTGACTTGATAGATTCAGAAGCTGATGCTGAGCCGGAAGCACTCGACGAGCTGGAGTCACTGTTACCCCCCCGTGTGAAGAATTTTGGATTTCGTATTATAAGTTTTTTGCATCAATTATTCATGACTAGTGCACATTAAATTATGTCACGCGAAGGTTACCCCTGTTTTTCCTCCCCTTTTCGCAAGTGAATCAATGAATTTTTTAAGAGTATTGCCATTCTTCTTTAGTTTGCATTGTGGAATTTGTCGAGTATTCAAATAGTTGAGGAAAATTTTGAATTATCAATGAGATACTGACCTGTCACTACCAGAACCTTCAGAATTGGAATTACTTGCTGATGAACTGCTCTCACTCTTACTTTCATTATCGGAATCTGATCCGGACTCTTTTCCAGATTCCGATTCTATAATTTTCTGAAATGTCCAAATTAAAAATTATTGACCTCCTCTACAAATTCACAAATGTCGAAATACCATTTAATTGCTCGTGTTGTTTGGAATAAATCAATTCGTAACCATCGACCACCTTTCATTATGAGATACGAGAGGAGAAGTAACAATTGCGACGTTGTATATTCTCTGTTGAATAATTTAATCTGCCATTTTGAACAGCAACCACCATTTTGTTGAACCATTGCAGATGACCATTTTTTTTTCTCCCCCCCCCCCATAAGTGCTTTCTTCTCCTTAGGATTGTAATAATAATTGTTATATTAATGATGAGACAAGGAGGTATAGAAAATACTAATATTATTGTCGTAACTAATTTTTCTTTATTTTTTCATTAATGTCTTTTACATCAATATCGTTTTAGATTTTCCACTCGAAAATTCATATATTTTACACTATTTCATAATGACTATATTTTTAATTTTCCTTATTCCAATTATTATTATAGTCTGATGTTCTTTGTATAGAAAACTGTCGGAATATTTGCATTTTTTTCCCGACAAAATCAAGGAATTTTACATATTATTGATGAAGAGAGAGAGAGAGAGGAAAAATCAGAGTAATTTACAGTGATTGCCCTGTTTAATAATATAATACGGAAACACTGAAAAATTGTAATTTTCGTATTCTTAGGACTATTTAAAGTGACAAATTGCATCGAAAAACCAAATATTCAACCATTTTTTCTCCCCAAAGACACGTGAATTATTTTTATCAACAATTCTGTGATATATTTCGCCAATAAAAGTCATAAAAAAATCATGAAAAACAATTTTCTAGCTCGGAAAAATGGGAATCAAGTTACTCTCAAAAACCAAATGTTCTAAATGTATAGCTTGTCGACTCAATCGTGAATAAGCCGCTAAACCATGAAATATAGTGATGATACACAGTAACAATGAGACTGCAGATGCAGTACGACGAAAACTTTGCCTTTAAATTGTAAAAATGGGTCTATCATAAATTTCTCAATATTCCATTGTTAGAGCACAGGAATATCACAAAGAATTATTAGAGATGGAAAAATGGGTGGAACAAGATTATTTTAATTGAAAATTATGCATTCGAAACGATGTAAACAAACTTATAGGTTAATACGAGTATGAAAAAACATGAAATTTTGGTGGAAAACTGAGTCAAAGAAGTCAACGGATGTTACACTCAAAGTACAGGGGGACCCCGCCCAACACCAAAAAATCGTCAGAAATACATAATAATCAGTGAAATTAATTTAAGAAGCTTTTTAATGCCTCTCTAAATGAAGAAAAGACATGTGGCAACGTGAATTTCGCTTATTCCAAACAACACTGTGAGCATTAAAATCAATACTCAATATTCAAAAACCATCCCAAACACTCCTCATCCAATAATATAACAAAAATCTATCGATATAATCGAATAAACAATGTTATATTGTAGAATTAATGTCTACCCCACTGATCACACTCACCTGCATCGTTCCTGTCTACGCGTCTCAATCTCGATTACAATATCACCCCCAAAAACTAACAATGAAACCGTTATTTCAATAGTTTATGGGTCATATATAAACACGCACCCGAAATATGAAAACTTTTACGATATATAAATCCCCAACATCGTACAAAAATATCGAATTTTCACGTACTATATGGTCTCGGGCCAGAGCTCGGCCGCCATTTTGTGAACTCGACTCGTTCGTTTCTTCCTCGCCCCTCGGTACCCCCCTTCGTCGTCATTCCACTTCATCGTCCCATCGTGCAACGCGCGCGCTTGTCCCCCGTTCCTCTTCACACCCCTAACCCATCATTTCAGCCGACCATTCTATATTCCATTTCGACGTCGCCATCACTCGGAAGCGAGCAAAATTCTACGCAAGCGCTATTAAATTTCTCCGCAAGTGGTGTCCGTGTCGTCACTTGGTGAGGGGGATGAGGAGAGCGAAAAAAAATCCAAGAAATGCCTAGATATTTTCCAATTTCGATTTATCATTTTACTATTATTAAAAGATACTTGTTTGAGATTTGTTTTCCCGTTTGTTTGGAATATTTGAAATTTTACCTTGCCACTTTGAGTAATAATAAGTAAAAGTTATTTCATTGCATAGTATGTCTGCCGCCATTTTGCTTGATAAAAGTTACTTTACCCAGAAGCCACTCTTCTATTGTACATATAGATTATGTTATTACAAAGCAAAGTTGTTCATGCGCAATTGTTGGAGAGAGAAGGAAAGCATTGAATTATGATGATTGAGGGATTGCATTTGCTGGAAATAATTGTGATTTGAAAAAAAAAACAAAAAAAAAAAAAGAAAAGCAAAATAATACTAATAATAGATGATAGTCGTTTAAAAGCACTTACAACTATTGAATGTGAGAAAATCCAAGCGTTAGGCGAATGTTTGTGATGTAATCTTCTAATTGGGAAACAAGTACTCCAAAGCACAAATTATAAACACCTGCTCCGTTTAAGAGACTTGGAGATCGCCTGGGAAAGGTGAATTTTTTTATTTTTTTAGGATAAAATTATGGGGATTGGATTTTACGACAGCTACATGTAAACGCGTGAAATAGTGTTTCTATACAGCAAGAGACTAGGCAGAACGATAAGAGATACCTTATTTGTTTTAATATTGAGGCTAAAATTCAAATGATAAGTATAAAACAAGTGCCCCAACTAGACGCAGAACAGTGAATACAATCTGAATGATTTACCAAGCACTATTGATAGCAAGAGGTGATTGAAAATGACAAGACTTAAAAACTTTACCCAAGAGCCTTTGGAACACCTCGGCGGAAAAGGAGGAGAGGTAGGGGCGCTCGATACACGACAACTCGACGAGTTCCGGCGATGCGCACGCCGAGCCAAAATCGAATCGCATGGAAATATCGATTGTTGTACATTTAAAAAGCTGAAATCATTGTTTTTTACCATTTTTTATTTTATTTATTTTATCAATTGAATGAGACTCGTTTATTAACTATCACAAGATGATTTCAGATATTTACGTCTACAATAACGAGTAACAAATGTTATACTTTTAAAAGTTCATATTCTTTTTTATTTTGAAGAAAAAAAATAAATAAAATTGACTTTTGAAAATTTGCCAAAAGGAGTGTACAGGAAATTGAAAATTAAGAGAGGGTCTATTGGAATTTTCTAGAAACTTCTTCTTTGTTTCAATCGAATTTTTTAATGAATAATTATTCATTTATTTGTAGAAAAAAGCCCATAGATTTTAAATTCCATATTTACTTCCATACAAATTTATGAACACGAATTCTTCAAGTTTTCACTCCTGAATCTTATTATGAGAAATTAATTAAAATAAAAGAGAAAAATTTGGAAAATTTATGCTTATGAATTCCTGCAGAAAAATAAAAATCTAAAATTTTATAATCTTTAATAGATATGATGCAAAAATAAATAGAATTTTTAGAAAAAAGTAATTTTCTATTAAATGTTTTAAACATGTATTCCGGGTAATGTAGACAAATGCATGATTACAATAAGATTTTTGGCATCGAGACTCATTCCGGATCAGGTGTTGCAAGGTCTTGAGTTTCTGCATAAATTGGCTCCTCTTCTTTTTCTTTTTGTTTAGCATCTGGCACCCAGAGTCCACTATCGATGCATCGTTTCATGTGATATCTCGCCTCATCCTCGGGCATTTCCGAAATAGTTTTTTGGAGTAATGGAATATCTTGGCTCTCGAAGCATTTCTGGAGTGCTTCAGGAAGGCTTTCAAATACTTCAACGGGATCGAGACCACCAGGGCCCAGTCTCGCTTTCTTCTCCTCTTCCTCAGCCTCTTTGATTGCGTCGGCGACTTTCTCGGCCGCCCGTTTGCGAATTCTCTCCTTGAAAGCCATCAGTTCGTCGTCGAATGACTTTTTATACTCGACATCGGCAATCTGGATACGACTGAAGAAAGAGCCAACGCAGGCACGTGGATCTACGTCAAGTTGTTTCGATAATTCGAGGATGTACTGCATGCAGATGCACTGGTGTGCCACGTGCTCCATCAAATCGTGCTTCTCCTCCATCTCCAGATTTATACACCAAATGACTAAGTAATTAGCTGTGTTCTCGCAGACCAACTGGGGATTCTCCTGGAGATAAGCCTTACTGTCGTCATACTTTCTCAACATCCCGAATTTCTTGAGTTTCTTCTCGTTCTCCTTGACGAAGTCCTTCATCTTCTGCTCTCTCACTTCGTCTGGCAGGTTTGAATCATCATCATCAAGCTTTCGAGGTTTTTTATTGATAACAGTTTTTGCGAAACCAGGCTGAGCAATTGTGTCGACGTTCCAGGGAGTCAGCTTCTCCTTCTTCTGTAGCTCTCTCTCCTTCTCTTTCACCTGAAAAAAATAGATATATATATATATATATATATATTGTCATAAGAAGCCGGCTCAACTGCTCTAGAAGATGAATAAATCAGCAAAGCACCTGCATCTCCTCGAGTTCCAGTGCTTGGAGTGCCTTCTTCATTGATTCCAAGTCTTGAATGTTTGTTTGCTCCTTCTCCAGCTCTTCAAGTTTTTGCTTTGTCTCTTTGAGTTTTTGGAGAGTTCTGGAAGAATTTTTTGTTTTAGTTTGATGAGTACATATGGTGTGATATAACGTTAAGAATATTTATGACTTACTCATTTTTCCTTCTTTCTAATTCCTCCTTTTCTCTTCGTTGCTCCTCCATTCTCTCCATTCTAGCCTGATGACGCCAGCGAAATAGCGAGGGGGTGTCAATGTTTGGATGAGTATCATCCTCATCGTCTGAAATCTAAACATTATAATTTTGAAAAAATTAATTTGAAAAAAAAAACAGCCGTACTTGGAAATGAATTTCAGTCCTAAGTTCTGTTTCCATAAAATGAAATGATTGACCGTGTGGTTCAATTAAGAGAAGAATTGACATGAGATTATGCTGCCAAAATAATTTTTCCCTTCCAGAACCTTCTGTACTGTCACTTAAAGCTTCATACTTACTTCTATGTCCTTCCACTTGCTGTAGTCAACCATTGTACTCTATTTTTTACTTTCCACTACAGAAAAATTCTTAATCCACTTTTATATAAAATAATATCGAGAAAACAAACACAAATAATGAGAATTAGATGACTACTGTGCCACAATCTTGGTTATCGGCGTGGAACACTCCAGGGATTTTCCTACACTCTCTAACAATGGAAATAACCATTGCTGCCATCTGACGGATAATTTCTCAGGGAAATCCCAAAAAGCACTGACCAACTCAGAGGGAATATTAGGTAAAGAACAGTCAATAATCGAATAAAACATCAGAGATCATAAGAGAGATTGCTCGCGCTTATGGCGAAGATTCAACATAAAAATTTGTTTTCTAGGCCTATATATCCCGGAGCGCGGAAATTGAATTAGATAATGCGAAAGACACGTCAGATTTTTTCAAGATTTCTCGGAAACTAGAGGAGCTAGTGCTTCGCCCCCAACGACATTGGATTCCTGAGAAAATTTCCTAAAAAACTGATGAGTTGGAGCCTCGGGAACAGATTGAAAATATTTTTTATGCCATAGGTGCCCGTAATCACGCGATTCTAACCTCGCTTCGCTCGGTTAAATCGCGGATTACGGGCACAATGACATAAAATATTGTAGGGATTATAACACTCGCCTTCGGCTCGTGTTACAACCTCCCACGAGCCAAAAACACCATTACGCACATGTTGCATAATATACTATTACGCCCTCATATGCCGGACATCAGAAATTAAAATTACCAAATCGGGGGGACCTTCCGTTTTGTCTAGATTTCTCGGAAACTAGAGGAGCTAGCGCTTCGCTCTCAACGGCATTGGATTGCTGAGGAAATTTCCTAAAGATCTGGTGAGTTGAAGCCTCGGGAACCGATTGAAAATATTTTTTTTCCGCCCATATATGCCGGAGCGCGAAAATGAGGTAAATTAATTCGGGGGGAACTTCAGTTTTTTCAAGAATTCTCGGAAACTAGAGGGGCTAGCGCTTCGCTCTCAGCGGCATTGGATTCCTGAGGAAATTTTCTGAAGATCTGGTGAGTTGGAGCCTCCCGAACCGGTTGACAATATTTTTTCTACGCCCATTTATGCTGTTGTATTTCAATGATTGTAGTAACGAATAAGTTTAATATGTCTTTATTCGTGACAGGCACTCAAATCATTACAACTGCAGATTATTTCGAAGGAACGAGATACTTGTCAGGGAGTCATGTGTCTCATGTAATGAGAGTTTCTAGACTGACTAAAAATGAGGAAATTGAGGGATGTCTTGGGAGAGAGGTTTTTGAGAGGAGTGGGGGTAA
>JAPYZN010002452.1:0-15640 GCA_030522865.1 Psyttalia lounsburyi
ATTTATTTGGGAAATTGAAAATAGGAGAATTAGGATAATTACGGTTCTGTTGGTAGAGGCTAAGAGCACTTAAGTGTTTCATTTTGGTAATGAGTAAAATTAATGTAAGGAACTAAAGTACTTAGATTGCTAGATAATAAGGGTTATTTGCTAACAAATGGTACGTCTTCGTACTTAATTGCAATACCGTTGATAATCTATATAAAATAGTTGAGGCGGTATCCAACAAACGCATTTATTGTCATATGCAGGTAAAATGGAATTTATTATCAAATTGCTCCTCTCTCTTGGCCCCCCTTAACTACCGTAAGGCATATGGCACTTCGCGGGGGTAAATGGCGAATTTCGAATTTTCTTATAATTAAAATTTTTTCGAAATAAAAAAAGACTCTCTGCTCCCCTGCCATTATTTTTTAAATTTATGTTTCCATTATAAATTCATGCAAATTTTGATTGGTATCTCGAAACAATATGTAGATAATTTATTGAGAAAGATAATGTTAGGGGAGAGTGGGGAAAAATGGAAAATTTTCAATTGTCAATAATTGGGGATCGTCCGAGTGAACTTGAATCGTGAACTTGACTCTTTTTTTAACATTAAAGCAAAAAACCGGAGCTTTAATTAGAGTTGGAAAGCATTCAATTTCACTCCTCCGACCCTGAGTTATTGTCAGTTGAAAACGTTCGATTTTCCCTCAGTCTCCTTATTTGCCATCATCAATATTATTATTTTGAACATATGATGTGGACAATCTAATAATACAATACGCCAAATAGGTATATTGGCACCAAAAAATGTTGCACTGGGTTTTCTATTAAAAGATAAATTGCTGTATTTAGTAACTGCAGGATCACTGCCATATTTTTTCAGATTCCAACTCTGTAAGAGCCTCAATCTCCCAGGCTTCTGTTCTCATCTCTGGTGTGCCCACAAAGCCACCCAAAAATTCTGTAAAACGAAGAAAGGTCCTCCTCTGGAAGGAACCTCCTGTGGAAAAGACAAAGTAAAAAATAATTTTAAAAAAATATACATAAAATCAATCTTGTAAAACTATTACTCTCGTAGCTTAATTGATTTCTCAAACTTTTCGGTTTAGTGGTGCATAAATGGCTTCTGTGAGGTGATCGATCGTACGAAGTTTAGCCTGGAGCGGGTGACGAGTAAACCGAGAGACGGTGGCTGGAGCACGTGGACTCCCTGGGGAAAGTGTTCCAGAACCTGTGGAGTTGGTGTGAGACTTCGTTATCGCCTGTGCAATGATCCAACGTCAGCATTAAATTAAACTTTGATAAACAATTTATATTCTAATTATGAGGCATCAGAAACATGAAAGAAAACGAGGGCGTTTTGATTGACGAAAAATTTATTAAAATTTTCTATACACCTGCGCATCGAATTTGGTCTGTAAAAAAATCGATAAAGTGTAAAAGAAAGGTTTTTCGAAAAAACATTGGTTATTTTCGGGAAAAATGTTTTTTTGAGGAAGAACAAAGTTTGAGTATGGAGCCATAAAATTTTTATTTTTCCGTAACATTTCATTCGTTTTTTCTTCCACAGAAGGAAATGGAGACTTTCAAATGCATTTTTTTTTCAATTTGTAACAACTTTTAAATCCTACAACTTTAAATATTATTTAACTTTCTTTTAATTGTTATCGTATGCTATCCAACAAAATAAATCATTTGAATCGTGTGCCCCTACCCCTGCTATTAATCAAGATAATTGTTTTCCATATGTTGGTTTTCTCGATTGTCATAAGCAATAGCAAAAGACAAATAGTTCTCACATGGTCTTTGATGTGAGCGTTTAACCCGAGATGCTGATTATTTTAATTGAATTTCAGACCTTCCTCTGGCGGCACCGAGTGCAGTGGCAATAGACAGGAATTCAAGAGCTGTGGGCTATTAGAATGCCCGATTGCCTCTGATCTCAGGAATGAACAATGCTTGAGGCTCTTGAGCGTCGTTGGCCTTGAGAGAAGCCCAGAGGGCCACAAAATTACTTTGTCACCTCACGAGACTGATAATGACGATGACAAATGCAAATTGATATGCAGGAGTGATCAGGAGAATAAAATTTATCAATCTGATGATTTTTTTATTGATGGAACTCCATGTGGCTATGAAGCTACTGACATTTGCGTTCAGGTACGATTTTTTGCTTATAAAGATCTGATTGATTGGGATCTTGATAGGTCCACTCGAGCTAAAAATTATTATTGTTGAGGGTATTGAAGATTTTGGATGGGTAGAAAAATTTGTAAGCTTCGCCTACATTTAAAAACTGATGAAAACAATATTATGAAAAAAAGTAATTTTAATTGTATTGAAGAAGTGTGGACATACCTACTAAAATGTGAGGTTCCCGGCTATTTTTTCTCCGGAAAATCCTTCTCCAGGGAAATGTACGATTTGGACAATCTATTCCATCCATTTTTTCAATAAAAAATTCTTGTAAATTTTATATTGAGAGTAATCTTGAATCCCATCCCGAGGTATGATTTTCTCGGAAACATTTTTCCGAGAATGAGTTTCCGGGAACGATTTTTCGGGAAACATTTGCCCTAAAACGAAAATTTAGCCTCGCAGGCAAATAGTTTATACTAACAGTGCAAATAATGTAATAATAAATTAAGCATTTAAACAATGAAAAAAAGCAAATGCCTGAAATTCCTGGTTAAAACTCGTTTAAAACTCTTGTTAGAAGAACATTTGATTGTAAAAGTACATATTTTTTGTCTCATAAAAGTATCAGACGTCTCCAAATAAGTATTCTTAAATTGCGAAATAAGAAATTATCCGATTTGTTATTGTAAATTCTCCTTATATCCATGAGAAATTTCACTGAATCCAATAATCTTTCTGTTTGGACTTCAGTTCCGTAGGGTCCAGAAATCCAGCTATTGTTACTAAAAACCTAAAACGCTTTTTTTCAACGGGGATAGTTCACAAACCTATAAAAATTCCAGGGAAAATGCCATAAAATGGGCTGCGACAAGATTCTCAATTCCCCCCAAACTTACGACGCTTGCGGAGTTTGCAGTGGTGACAATTCTACCTGTATCATAATCAGTAACAAGTTTCACCGCAGAATTCGAAGAGGTATGATCTATACACACCCTGTAATAATCAAATTTAAACCCCTCCAACATCGTGTGAACCATGCAGAGTCCTTCAAGTTTGGGGGGGGGGGGGCAAAGTTTGAGAAATGGGGCATGAATCGTTGCACGTGACGTTTAAACTTTGAATCTACCTGGTTGGATGACTCTAGGCAATAAGATATTACTGAACTTCCTATCTCTAGCACTTGAGTCTCAAGTTTTCATTGTTCTCTTATGATACATATTTCATGTATCAGGTTTATCTATGAAACTAGTAAGTATTGAGAAATATCTCGAGAGATTTTTGAACGATGAGTTGGGGTCGAATATTTGCTCAATCCACTCCAGCTGTTTTTCTACCATTTCTTCCAGCCGATATTTGTTGAGATGGTAGGATAGTTAAAGATTGCGTCCATGATGTCTTTGTTGAATTTCTAACGAATTTGTTGTAAATTGAATTCTCATATTTTTGTTGATCGCAATGGAAAACTGTATATCCCCCGGGGCTTTTTGTTTTGAATTTTTTATCTACACAGGCCTGCCTTTAGAAACTCATTTTTTTGTAATAAGTCGATCATCGAGAATGATAAATATATATTTGAAAGAAATTAGAGAAAATTAGGACTCAGGTGTCCATTCAGATTTATTCATTTATTTTATATTTCATCGGTTTTTTTTTATAGATAAGTACATGAATTTAGAATTTATTTTAGAGATAAATACGAAAGATTACATTTTTTTTACAAGAGATTAGAATTTAACATTTGATTTTCAATCCGGTTCGGATTCTGTCTCAGAGTCGGCTTGGGGAACTGGTTTTTTGCAAAATTTCCTTTTTTATTGTTGTCTTTGTAATATTGTTCACTTTCTTCATTTTTTCTTGCGAAGTTGATGGAAAAGAAATTATTTGATTCACTTGATATAAATTTTTTTTTGTCATTCTGTTATCATAAAATTTTTGGATGTCTTCAATAGAATTAACGGCGAAGTAAGGTATATTTGCTGAAAAAAATGATCATAATTAGTTTCATTCTATTTGTTTCTAAAGTTCACTACTTTTCACGTAATTGTTACCATTTTTTTGTAATTTTCCCACAAACTTCAAATTCGGTTTAAAATTAGAAATGTAGGCGGTAATTTTGGATTTACCCTTATCAGCAAGGGTTCCAAAACAAATTATTCATTGCATTTTTGTGATTCTCCATCATTTCGATGTTTTTTAAAGAATCCAATAATATCTGTGAGAATTCATCGATCAACACATATAGCAACACAACAATCTATATCTAGGAAATTCTGTAAAATATCAAAATTCTTATACTATCCAGTATAGATGTGTAGTATAGTCAGAATAAATCAGGGACATAAAACGTTACTCCCTGTTTTTAATGACGGGATAGAGGGTAAAATGAAAAATATGAATAACTGGGAGGAACAATTGAGAACACGGACCACGTGAAGTAACAGATGATTAGCATCGCAATTTTTCTTCAATTTATTTGGCGCGAGTGCCCCTTATTCCGGCATAAAAGGATGTGCGGATGATTGGAAGTATTCACATCTTGGCCTCCCTCCCCCCATGTTGACGTCAGTTGGACGCCATTTGGCATGGTAATTACCCATTTTTTATTTTACTCTCTACTTACTTATTTCTCATTATTTATTAAAAACGCTCCTCGAACGTGTTCCTAATTTTCTCTAGTTTATTTCAAATATATATACTGATTACAAGAAATGAGTTTGTAGATAAAAAATTCAAACCAAAAACAATCTTGATAACATTCGGCTGGACTTTAGAAAGAAATATAATACTTACGAAGAATATTAGATTGTAATTTTCTACATTCCTTTTGATTTATTATTTAGTGACTACACGAGCTGCATTTCTGCCAAAAAACTCTCACAACATAGATTTGGAGGTGGCGACGAGTATTTTGACAAAGGAAAATGAAACCTTTAGACTTGTAATTAGGGATGAGCAGAGACGAAAGTACGAGGTCCTCTTCGATTATCTGATTGTCGAAGGGACTTTATTCCGAGTTCAGACCTCTCCAAATGGATTCACTATCAGGGCAAAGGGACCCACGACAGTGGAAGTGATTATTTCAGTGAGTACAAATTTTAGGAAACAATTTTGTCGTCCTAATGAAAGTCTTATAATCACAAATTATTTTTGACCTCGTAATGTTCAATGGATATGCCTGGAAATGGAATGAAACGTGAAGAAATTATTTTTTTCAAATGCTTGTATGTGTGTGAGTATGTTCAGACGATGACTGTGAATTAGTACTATCGAGCATGGAATTCATGCGAAATTTTAGTTCCATCGGTTAAACAAGTTTTGAGATATTGTTATTTCACAAAAATCGGTCTTTGCGGATATCTCCTCGCGCAAGCCCTCGGGATTTTGATGTTATCAAACTTCACGTACGTGTTGCTGAGTTGAGGAACTTGAGGGAAATGCTCGATTAATTTTTAAATACGAGAGGTGCTCGATGGATATCCTCTCTATTCAAATCTCGACCTTTGAGACCTGAATTGCCACATTTTCCTCGCATAATCGAAAATCTTTTATTCACGATTTAAGGCTCTTCGATATTTCCTCAAGTGTCTCACGTTAAAATTCTATAGAAAAATTTGAATTATTGCCTATAAGAATACTAATTTATTGATAAATTATTTCCAGTCTCGTTTAGAGTTGTACACCCTTTGAATAATTCGTTTCATAATTTACACTTTAATGTCACAATCAATTAAAAAATATAAGACCGTCTTAAATTTTCTCAATATGTAGTCTCTAAGTCGAAAATTCACTTATTAAATTACAATCTACTTCCTACTGTAAGTGAAAATGGATGTGATACCTAACATATCTCACTTACGTAAATTTTCATGAAATATTTGTATTTTTTTTCCTGCAGAATAGGCCGCGAGATTTAAGGCTTTACTATAAAAAAAACGTTGCAATCTTTCAACTCGTTACAAATTTGTTCAATGTATGGGAAGTCAGTTGCTTTCCTTGTTCACTAGTCATTATTTTTCTTGTAATTAGTCACGAGGATTTCGAGGTAACGAACTGTTACATCCTTAAACAAAGAAATTAAGTGTTTTGTTGAGCTAGACCGATGTTTATGATTTTTCCCTCGTTTGGTTTAAGATAGTTGTACCAGAGACTGCGGTGAGAGGGTCATCCATATCCGTGTCTCTGAAATATTTGGCTGACGGCAAAGACACGAAGAGGATCGATAAATATTCATGGGTTCCAGGGGGCTGGAGTCCCTGCTCGGTTAGTTGCGGTGGTGGTGTACGTCAGCAGACCACTGCGTGCAGGAATGATGGGAATGGTAAAATTGTTCATAACAGGAGGTGCTCGTCTGTTCCAAAACCGCTGAGTGAAGTTGAGAGGTGTAATGTCTTCAGGTAATTGAGTGAACGAAAATTATGGAATCAGTATTTTACGGGTGGATGTCTAAAGAACCCCGTAAAAAAAACTTGGTAATTAGTGCCTATAGCAATTGCATCGAATTTTTCATCGAAACTGAATTAAGTCACCACTTGGTACTTGAACTATGTACAATAAACAATAAAATTCAGTCGGTTTCAATTTGGTGAATGGCTCGATGGGTCCCTCAGTTATTCACATAATCAGATGTATTGATATTTTTATTTTAGAGGTTTTCTCAATTATTAACAATCAATTTATTAATGTTTCTTAATTTTTCTATTAGTTGTGACTTCAAATGGATCGTCGGAGCCTGGGAGGGTTGCACCCGTACCTGCGGCGCCCACGGAGTCCAGCAGAGACAATTATACTGCGTCCATGTTACCTTTCCCTTTGAAAATGTCACGGAAGAGAATGAACTCCAAGTTTACAATTCTATACTACCGCCCAATCTGTGTAAAGAACATCTTCAGCCTGATAGTCAGCGGGACTGCAACAGAGTTCCCTGCGGGGGTACGTGGATCTTCACCGACTGGTCCTCAGTAAGTAATCATAATTATTGATTTATCGGTTTAAATAAAAAATGTTTCGATCAAGGGGCCATCCCAAGGAAATTTCAAAATCGAGCCCTTTATTTAATTCGCTGATCGGTTTAGGATTTCAGTTTAAGTGTAAAATGAGAACAACCCCTGGTTTCATTTCTCCCTGATAATTAATTTTAAAGATGTACCTAATTGCTGTTGGCTCCCTTGAAATTCTGAGGGATTGAGCAATCAGAACAAAAATTTGGCCCATTAAATATTCTTTAAACAACCAAATGATAGAATTTATCCACAAAATTTAGTTTTCAATTGTTACACAAAAAATATTTGAATGGCAAATTAGATTTTTTTTTAGTATGAGGCCATTATCAGATAAATTATATTCAGATTAACACATGTAGAATATAAAAATTAATGTTATGAAAAATTATAATGCTCTTAAAAATTAGTCACAATAATTTCGAGGAGAAATGAATGTGAGCTCTCAAAGACTTCTTTTTTTCTTCACCAAATGTAACTTTTGGTTTCTTTGAAACTCTCCCTGAAAATTATTTTTAAAAAAGCTAATAATTTCTGTTAGCGTCCTTAAAATACCGAGGAATTGGGCGATTGAGTTGACGAGAGTGTCAGCAATCCTACTGAAATCAGGAGAAAGGAGTGAGTGTCGAGACGTGGTCGACGATAGTATCCGAGGATTTTGAGCTTTTGCAAATGAGACTCGGAGAGGTATTTTTGAGGAGAATGAGAGACGTTGTATGCACGCTATTGACAACGGACGTTCGGATACTGCGACATGTATTAATCGAGCTATATCTTTATTATTAAATTTCGTTCAGATTACACTCGCTGTTCACTTTATTTTCACCTATTCCTCTCGTACAATAGAACAAAACGAGAAAAACCTCCCGAAAACGAAACGACTAAGAAGAAGAGTTCAAACAAAAATGATTTATCGTTTTTAATTGAGTTCCCTTAGGCAGATTACAAATTACAGATTTACCTGAAAATCCCAACTAGTTCGCATCTGATGCGATAATTTAACGAGATAATCGGCCGACATTAAGTGCGATCATTTGAGTAATGTTCGCAGCGGCTATGAAACTTATAATTACATCAACTTTAAGAGTAATATTAAGTATCATATCAAGCTGCATTACTGTTTCCAATCACGACAGTAGTCACCGCGATGTGCTTGAATGAAGTATTGAAAAATTCGTTCGTTTGAAATTTAACATTTAAAAATTGATTATCGAAATTTAATTGATTTTCTACTTGTGAATTATTAAATTTTCACGTGCAATCTTTGAAAATTTGTAAAGCCAGTACTGTCGCCCAATAGGTTTTCTGGTTCCACAAAACCCTGGCTCCAGGTTTCATAGAGTTTCATAGAGTTTCAAATGAGGAACATTTTCAAAGAGGGTTTTTAAAAAATATTGAGAAGTAAATGATTAGAGAGTAAAATAAAAAATGAGTAATTACCATGGTAAATGGAATCCAACTGATGTTAGTATGGGAGGAGGGCGGCAGAAATGCGAGATCGAAATTTAAGAAAGGCTCTTTAGAGAAATTTCTAGAAAAATTTCGCGATTTTTTAATTTTCTTTTTCCACCGGAATAAGAAGCACTCGTGATATCAACAACTTGATAAAAAATTGCGATACTAATCATCCGTCACTTTACGTGGCTTCTCAATTATTCCTCTCAGTTATGCAACATTTTTTATTTTACCCTCTCCTCCTAATTGTCTTTAGTTTTTTTCCAATATAGATTTATAATTCTTGAGGACTTACTTATTACAAAAACGTCTTTCTAGCGCTCATTTATTCTATCATTTATGCTATCAAAATTATAGTAACTAATATTTCTCTATAATAATCCCATGAATGAGAAATGTTGCTTTCGTATCTTCATTAACTCAGAAAATACCGCAATTTTATGGAATATTAAAATTATAACTTCAGTGATATAAATTTATTAAATCAAATTGGAAATTCGATTTTCGGGAATTGAACAAGCATTCTTAATTTTCTCTATTCCGTAATTTTTGTAGAGTTTAATTTTTTCTCCAGTGCACCCAGAGCTGTGGGCGAGGGGTGCAATCGCGAATGGCGCGTTGTGTACCGCCGGAAGGCGAGACCCTCTTCAACTGCACCAGCACACAAAGTCCGGGTGAACTGCGTCGCTGCAGGGGGCCGGGAGGACGTACCTCTGGTTGTGAAACATTTTGTAAAAACAACAAAAGTCGTTATTGCGTCGTCCCCAATTTACAAAAGTACTGCGCAATTTCCGAGTTCAAGAGACACTGCTGTAGGTCTTGTATGAAGAGTTTTTTGAATTAGGTAAAGCAGATAGTGATTCTTCAAAAATAAATAAAGTAGTGACAGTGCGTCCGCAATAAAATCAGAATTTTTCATTTTCGCTACCCATTCGGCCTTTTGAAGAGGTTTTTCACTTGAACTTGTCGCATAAGAAATAAGCGTAGAAAACCGAAAAAAGAAAATTGAGTTGTTGGCAGTTGCTCCTATTAAAGCTAGGAGATAAAGCCATTTGGATTAGAAGGAGCAGAAGAAATTGGATTTATCTCATTTTAGTTATTTTCATCTCTCACATTTTTCAAAATGGAAATATTCATGAAATTATGTACGTCTTTATGTTTCGTAATAGTCCTAGTACCACTTCATTATTTGATCCCTGCCCGTACCAGGGAAAGGAAATGAAGCCATTTTATTACACTGAGAAAAAAAATATAATTCGGCAGATATAATTGTTTTCGACAATTCCTATAGATAAACTCGCCCGAGGCGAATTATCCCCATGGATAATTTTTTGAAGCGTTATTGACGTGATATATGATCAACTGTCACTTCATAGGGATTTTGTAGGAATTAGGAATACAAAACAGTTGACAGCTGATCATTTAAAAAATACTGTGTATGTCGCTAATTATCATTATTTATTTGTGAAAATGTTTTCATAACATTGTTAATAGTAGAAAGCCAGGTACAGAGTTTCTTAATAACTTTGTGGTCATGTGTAGTGCCAAATCAAATATATTATCAAATTGCACCTAGTACTGAATTACCACGAGTACTGAATAGCAGACCACCAGAGTCACCGGTAAATTACGAAGTTCTAATTTGCTGATAATTAAATTTTCTACAAAATAAAAAAAATAAAATACTCTGTACCATCATTCAGTGAATGTTTTATTTATGTTTCTTATTATCCATTCATGCTCACTGGGACATTTATTGTAATGCAAAATTGTCCAATTAAATGTTCAGATAATTTGTTGGGAAAGATCGTAAAATGGAACGTTCCAAAAGATGATCCATCCGGGCCGTAAATTCTTGTTAGAAGAAAATTTGATTCCCAGAATAATGCTTTGTTCTCAGTGTATAACTTAAAAATAAAAATAAAAAAAAAGGAATTATTTTAAGTAATAGATAACGGAAACGAGGGCAAAATGGACCATCTGTAATTGCCAATAATTCAACAATGGAAAAGTGAAATTTATCGAGGTCTCGCTCATTTTAAAGCTATTTTCGCAAGCTTGAAGATGAAAGCTGATTCATATAAATCCTATTATTTAATCAGGAGATATTGACGATTAATCACAGTTCCTTTTGTCTCCTGTTCTCTAATGAACACTTCGCTTTTTTCTTTAATAATAAATTCTGACTTACCACCTATGAGTATTCAGAGGTTGTTAATTATTTACCTGGATATTACACCGAGTTTGCAGAGGCTAATCTCATGAAACATGCTTCTAAATATCTAAGTTATGACACGAGTTCAGTTTCACATCTTTACGTGTCGTGTGACATGGTGTGACAACCACGTTTATGACATTCTGTGTTCAACCGAACATCACTCCGTACCAGCCTTGAATGCAGGCCAAGCACAAGCTCTCTGAGGATACTGAGGTTTAGACAATACAATATTACTTTTCCAGTGAACAAATTACTTAATCAAGTAATAGACGGATAAACAAATATAATTTTATCGAGCGATTTTGAGTTGGACCAAATGCCCGACATTCCTAAGATAAAAGTCATTTTAAATCTTGTCAGAGGAACATTTGATGGACAAAATTAGATTTTTGTTCTCAGTGCAGTCCGGAGATATGATTTTTTTTCGAATTTTTTCATTTGTGCATTGACAATTATTTAATTATTTTTCTCTTATTGAGGTTCGAAGAGTGAAAGGCTAGAGCATACCATTTTTAACGTTATTTGAGCGTTAAAACCATTTATAGTTCGCCCGTGTAATTCAGTCTGAAGATAATTTAGAAAATTAATCAACATAAATTATGATATGTAGGAATGATGATACCAGGGTAATTACTAATAGAATAATTCTGGACTTACCTTTCTAATCTCGCGAGTGGTCTTTCCTATGATGTAAACATTGGACTTTACTCCTTCCTTAGAAAATTTCGCACAAGCTGTGGGTACACGTCGGGAGTGATATCACGGTTGAATTGAAAAGTTTAAAACTGATGACAAAAACATTGGACAAATTTTCAATTTTTGGCGAGTGATAAATTAGTATATTTCGTAACAAGTGAAAAAAAATGGTTTTTGGCGAGTGGGAGGTTTATATCACGAGCAGAAGGCGAGGGATATAATCCGACGAGTCAAAAACCACTTTTTTCACGAGTTACGAACATAATTTTTCATCTCAATGTGTCGAAAAAGTACTTTGCCGTACTGCTTCTAGACCTTTCTCGCCCGGGAATTGGTATTACATACGTCCCAAACTCGAAAACTCTAAAATCACTACGGCAAAATATTATGCCGTGCTCGCGTGGTTGGCGACCTCGCCTTCGGCTCGGTTTGCCAAACGCCACGCGAGCAAAAAATCCCATAACGCCCATCCGGCAATATACTATTTCAGTCACTCGACGCGAAGCGGAGAGGCCAGGACATTCTTTTTGACTCTTCCTTACTTAAGCTTCATTGAGCAAATCGTGAATGTTACGAAAATGCAATGCAATGGAAATGAGATTTTTGTCGCGAAAGGCTTCGTCCTATTAATAACAAAAATCAATCGATACATTCGATTTTGGGTGAGGCGACGGAAGTGCATTTGTTGTTAAGTTTGTAGGACCAAATGATTTGATTACTTCTCAACCGAACGTTTTTATTTATTTTTAATACTTAACTCAGGAGATAGACAGCATTTGTTGGAGCAGTTAAAACGTTTCAGTCATTATCTCAATTTTTTGATTATGTTCTCTGTACTTTGAAAAATGTTGTCGAATATTCTCTTTTATTCACTTCTATGAAAATTATATAATTAATAATGTCATCTAACGGAAATAAATTCTCCAGAAAACTCAATGTAATCCCAGTCAAGAAGTCTTGTATGAAGTATTGAAATTAATTTAAAAGGGCTCAATGACATCGAATCCGACAAAAATGGGAAATTGTTGAAAACAAAATTTTTGGAAAAACGTATTTTTTCGAGCATAAAATGTTACGAGAAAATCCATTACGCTTCCTAACTACTGAATTTAAGTTCCCGGACTTCCTACAAATGAATGTAAATAGCGGATGTTTATTTAGCATTACAGACTAGGCTTTTTATTATTAAATACCCGAAGTGTACAATGTATAATGACAACGTTAGCATTACCTATTCTCCAATCATTACACCAATCATCATGATAGTATAAATTAACGAATTAAACTCCTGCTATTTGGCAATGATTAGTTTCCTTAGAAATTCATTGAACAAATCCTCAAAGGCTCTTCGAATGAGATAAAAAAATGATTTGTCAGGTTGAATATCGTTGGGATATGCTCGGGAATCTTATGTTATCAATTTTAATATATGTATTCTTTGTTATTTAACATTTTTTTTTATCTTCACAGAGCAACATTTTTCGTATTTTAAAAGCATTTAAGGCAATATTGATTTTTAATCAATGAAAAATCTCCAAAATATCAGTAAATCACATTCAAATGAACACAAAAAATAGTAAATGTAATCAATCAATTTAGTAATTGACCATTCGATTAATCAATTGAAAATGTTTCTCTGTGAAATTTATAATTTGAAAAAAATCACCTCAAGATTTTTATCGCTCTCAGCTATCTTGAGCTCACTCACCATAAATATCTACATATGTCGACGTTAATTAACGATTAATCATTAATCAATCATCATCAATATTGTCAATTATTGAACTAACACATGTTCATGTGTGTCAATGAGGCTAGTACCATTTTCTTAATCCCACTCTCAATTAAATCTCAAAGCTTAATATTTATATTATTTATATTATTTATTCATATATATCTTCATTTTTTAATTGTATTTTTCAATAAATTTGTTTATCCTTAAATTCCATTTAATATTTTTTTTATTCATCGCAATTAACTCATCCATTTTATTTACTATATTAGGATTTTTATTTTATGTTAGTTATCTATATAAGCTTATATATAAATAATGCTTACAAAAATATGAATTTCGTGAGGCAAAACTTTGCAATCATAGCAATCGTAATATTGTAGAGCCTGATGATTCATTAATTATAATTGTTTTTAGTTTTTTTTTATCATTAGCAAACATCGTAACAATTCATAATATAATTGGAGTAGATTATTATGTTTTGAGTGGAGATTGAAGTGGTAGAAAATTTGTTTTACATATTTAAGCTTCCATTTCATTAATTTTTTCACGATTACGAAAGAAAAAACAATGCAACATCATATCATTTATAAATGTTATATTGATTTACGAACTTGGGTTCAGAAGGAACTCTTGAAAGACTTTTTTTTTAAATCTTAACAATGGGATAATTCGAAAAACAGTTCGAGTTCTGCCACTTCAATCGATATTTATTCTCAATTATAGCTTTGTTTTATTTTTATAGAATTTTTTTTGTTTTCTTTTTATGAGCGGTGGGCATCTGTTGTAAAGTATCAAGTCATTAACAATTGAAGAACACGTTTTATTTAATTATTTTGGTTAATTCAGTTAAATCATTATTTTAACTTCTTTTGGAGGTTTGGTATTTGGTAACGAGAGAAATTTGACAGAGAAAAAAAATCTGATTTTATTTTTCATAGTGAAAGCGTCGGAAAATTGAGATTGATATTTAATTTGGATGATTAAATTTGGATGAATTTTTCTCTGTTAAATTCTGGAAAATTCAACTTTTTTTCCATCAGGAAATATCTTATGTACATAAATTCATCCCCAAAAATCAATAATTCATAAAAATAACTTGAAAAAAATCAATCATCAATTTCTCTGGTAAAACACGACAAATTGATCTACAACTTTTCTCATAATTTTCTTTTGGATGGATAATCCCTATAACGAGTAATAAATAGTTAACTTCTATGTTACACTACTTACAATTAATAATCCATTAATCCTAAGTTATTTTTGGTGTACGCTAATTGTAAAATATCAAGCGAATTCCAGAAGCAAAAGAAAAATTCAGAAACTCTTCCTTTTCTGGTAGAAAACAAATCTTTTGCTACATAATATTAATTTTTTTTATACTTTGGAAGACCATTGATTCGTGACAATAATTTCGTCTCCAGAATTTCGCCACATCGATTGTTTGAATTAAAAAATGGGGAAAAGGTGGAGAGAAAATTTCGAGAGAACCACAGAAATAACAGAACAAAAATCGAAATTCCATAAAATCAAAATAATTGTTGAGACCATTGAATGATGACAATCAGGGAGTGTGCAATTAATTATATTAGTACGGTCTCCCCCTAGAAATTAGCACAATAGTCTAATGAGATGAGTCAATTTGTTGAATATCTCAAAAACTTATCAAAATCTTCTATTCATTTTTTTCTGGAGCTCTACTTAAGCTCGGCAAAGGTAGTCGTCCCTCCTTTATTTTGAGACATTCCCAAAAAACTCACTCATTTCCCAAGTCCACAACTGAAATAAAAAAAAAGCAACAGACACTAATTGTCAAAATCATCAGTATTAACAACGATATTCAATGTTTCTTGACTCTTCCTTTGGTAAAAGAATAGCGACACTTTTGAGTGCCCGTTGTCTTCTGGCTCTGTCGGTATGGGATGCCCCGTGGGGCATCTCCTCACCTCACAAACGCTCTACGTAATTTCCAGGGAAAGTTCCGAAGTAACCAGTTCTTTGGCTGGATCCAACGAACCATCCGTCGTCGCATTTTTCCATCACGTAAACCGTGTCCCCCTCCTTCAGCTCCAGTTCGTCCTCGTTCTGGGGTCGGTAGTTGTACAGAGCTCGATACCTGATCAATTAAAAATTTTGCTTTGCGTTATTTTTAGGGACTCCCAGGGACCGAAAGAAGTTCCTTCGCTTTTTTCATCGCCTTGTATATGAACAACTGCTACATGGTTGTGTCGAAAAAGTACTCCGCTTCGCGTCGAGTGACTGAAGTTACTTTTTCGGCACAGTGTGATGAAATAATCTTCTTCATCACGCATCTGCTTCTCCGCTTCGCGTCGAGTGACTGAAAAGTACTTTTTTGCAATACCTGCCCAAAAAGTTCACTTTTCGGTACCGGTTTTCGTGCGTAAAGTGGTACTT
>JAPYZN010002453.1:0-18228 GCA_030522865.1 Psyttalia lounsburyi
CGAAAGTTGATATTTTATCATTGAAAAAAATTAAAATCTAACCGTATCAGTTGAAAAATATTTCTCCCATTAATTTGTGAGGGCCACAGGTTTTAATTACTAAATATTATTTATCGGGGAGAGCTTACCCTCGCCCTCGCGTCGACTTTCGCTCCGTTTCTCAATAAAATCCTAATAATATCAGTTTGATTGGCCCTCGCCGCGAGATGAAGTGGCGTCTCGCCCCGCACCGTCGGCACGTCTGGATTGGCCTCGTGCTGAAGTAGGTAAATAACGATATTCATGCAGCCCATGAAGCTTGCGACGTGTAGTGGCGTCAGTCCCGACTGCAAATTCAATTCAAATCAATAAAAATCCAGGCCCAAACGATCATTTCCCACTTCGCTCAATTTTATTATAAATTGAGCCGTTAAATTACCTCAGTTGTGGATTCAATCGATGCTCCATGCTTCAGCAGAAGCTCCACAACCTTGATTCGATTCTTCTTGCACGCTATGTGGAGCGGTGTGAAACCGTTGAGAGCGCGGGCGTTGGGATCGGCTTTGCGATCTAGCAGGAGTTTGGCAACTCGCACGTGACCACAATGGGCTGCCACGTGGAGGGATGTCAAGTAGTCGATGGTCACTTCGTCAACTGGGGCCCGATGGTAGAGGAGAACACGCGCTGCATCCACATGATCTCCTTGAGACGCCATGTGCAGGGGCGCGAGGCCATTCTAAACCCCAAATTAATAATTTTTTATAACAATTCAATTGGAAATTGCCCTCTCAATTAATCCGCAAGTGTTTCCTCGGCTCTCCACGTCAAACTCATCAACCCCCCAACCCGGAACCTCTTCAAAATTCCCGGATTATTTGTCTTCGATGCAGAAAATAAAATCAATAAAATCAATTGAACACAATTGACAAATGGATTTTTAATTCATTTTTTTTTCTCGATGTTGGTGAAATTGGTGTAGAGATGTTTGAAGTGTCTATTTACCTTCGTTCGCGCACTGATTGGCGCCGAGTGCTCCAGTAAAGTTGATACAACCTCCTCATGACCAGATCGTGCCGCACAATGAAGTGGTGTAAGTCCGTCCCGTGTTTTAGCATCGATCATTGCTGAATTTTCCAATAACAACTTGACCATATTATTCTTACCCCACTTGGCAGCGACATGCAGGGGACTGATATTGTGCTGTGAAATATAACATGTGGATAAATAAAAAAGTTGGGTCGATTTTATGAATTTGTGATACGGGGTTTGTACCTTTGCCAAGTAGTTAACGTCCGCGCCTCGTTTTATCAGGAGACGGCCTATTTCCTCGTTGCCGTAGTGAGCGGCAATGTGGAGGGGTGTGAAGCCACTTTTCGATGTAACGTCGGGTTTGTGATCGTTCTGATGACGATTGCGTTAAACGAGAAGTCGTTTCGTTAAGTTAGAAATTAATCAATGACTTTTTTTTCGATAAATTGCGGTTGTTTCAGTCGTCGTTAATCGTCAATATCTCGGCACGGGCGGGCACGTTTTTAATGAGCAACTGCTCTTTGTTTAATTAAAGAACATCCCCGTGGATGTACTGGGTGAATAATGGAATTTACTCTGCCAATTTGGAGTTATTGACGATTTAAAATTCACTGATTCGACATTTTTTTTTTTACCTGAAGGAGGAGATCAGCTGCTTTGCAGTCGTCTTTCTTAGCGGCTATGTGCAGGGCTGGCAGTCTCACCTTGCCCTTCGAGTCGTTTTCCAGCAGGACACTGACGACCTTGTCGTGGCCCTGCTGCATTGCCACAGCTAAAGGGGTAAATCCGTCCTAATGGAGAAGGGGGACGTAATTTTTTCATTTTTATCTCAAGGATTTTTGATAGGGCTCGGGAGGTATCGCTCCAATCAGCTCATACAATCTCTTAATCTTCATATTAAAGAGCTTAATGAGAGATAAGATTAGTATTTACCCGATGGGCAATTCAATCACTGGATTATTCACGCTTAACGATCAATCTATAAGGGGTAAAATTACCTCGGTCGCCAGGCTCTGGTTGGCTCCATTGGAGAGTAACATTTTAACAACGTGATCGTGATTCTCTTGGGCTGCCATGTAGAGAGGTGTGAAGCCATTTTGGGATTGTATATTTACTGCTGCACCGTATTGGATTAGAATATTTACTATTTCGGATTGCCCAGCTGTTCGTGGAATTTTAAAAACTATTAATTCACTGGTTAAAATGTCATCTAAGGCTGCCTCGAAGAAAAATAACTCTTCAAAGAATTTTATTGGAGAGATTTTTAGTGGAACTAATAATCATTCAACGGGGAAGGGGGTACAGTGGATTCAGTTACCCAGTGATGCAATGTGCAATGCAGTATTTCCCTTTTTGGTGGCAGCGTCAACCTTAGCGCCCCTCTTCAATAATTCAGTTACAATCTCAACGTGGCCATCCTTAGACGCTAAATGCAGTGCATTTAAGCCATTCTAAAATTCAAATGCATTGAAATAATTCAAATAGACAAGTAGGTATTATTTAATCTAACTGAATTATTTATCTCGACCGTTAAAAAAAAATTGTTTTATTTGTAAATGTCGGTAATGCGTGAATTGAAATTTTCGAAGATCTTTAGGATTTAAAAAAATCCATTTCACTCACCGAATTTGCTGTATTAATATCGAGATTTTTATCCAGATACTCGATGACCTTCTCCAAATTTCCAGACCGCGCCGCCCTGAGAAATGCCGTCGTATCGTCGGTCTGTGGGGAAATAAAATCCGCCATAAAATCTCTCCGGGATGAATAAAAAAATGTAATGCGGTAGGGAGTACGAAGGAAAGATCTCTGTACGGTCTAGATGATCAAATCAATAACGAATTGAATGATAAAAATCCGTCTGACGATTTAACTGCCAAGATTGACGGTATAAAAAGCCGATTAATTATTATCCATCAGTTACGTATTCGACCGCGTGTCCCTGAGATCCTCACTCGATTGATTTTCTATTCATTCGGCTCTAGTTACTCTCCACCAATACTGTCACTTGTTGTCAATCAATTTGAATCAATTGAAGCAATCGAGAGTGCACACAAAAAATTCCCAATTTCCGGTGATTTTATTGTTTTTAATTAAAAACGTCAATTTTTTAAAAGTCATTCGTCCAATGATTACTTTTTCTTTCATGAATAGCTGGTAAACCTTAAAATGGCGAACAATAATTATTTTTTATTTTAATAATAATAAATTCATCGACACTCTCGATTTTCTCAAAATTTATCGCTTCGGAAAAATTGAAATTTTCGAATTGTTGGCTGTTTTTGAATATTGAAAAATTTATCAATTAATAATTATTGAATATCCTCAAACCTCCCGATGAGTCATCAACATTTTCAATTCTTCAGCTCATCAAAACACTGAATTCCGGAAATTATCAAAGCAATACCGCCCTCATTAATAATTCTCCGAGTTAGACGTATCCGCCCCTTTCATCCCAACTCTCTATTGTTCTCCCTCACACATGACCCACGGAGCAAGTGTCGTCTCCGCCATGTACAATAAAAATTGCCCTCACCCCCAGTATTTTTTTTCATCCCCCGAATGACTCATTTAATGCATTCAAGTTCGCGAAAATGTCCCCAACAATTCAAAAACTCCCTCACCCATTCGTCCACTTGTCTCAAAAATAAAAAAAATAAAAAACCAAAAATGACTTTAAAAAATCAAAATGATTTCCGTCACTTGTCAGTAAGTTCTGTCATTCTGGGGGATGCATAATCCTCCGAATATCGAGGAATTACCTGGCTCGTGCTGTCGGTAACCATCGTAACCCCGAGTGTCCAGCGCCGGGCGCTGAAATCACCCTCCCCCCCCTCCCTCCAAATTCAAACTCCCCCTCTAGAGCCTATTAAATCCACTTTTAATTTGCTCACACCTCACGATTGTATTTATTTTTTTTAAACCTCTCACTGTTCACTGAATTCACCCTTAAATTAATGTAAACGGAATTATTGTGGACTCATTGATACACCCGAGGACCGGCTAAACGCCGATAGCGGAGGTGGCCGTGAGGAGCCGCCCGTGGCTCTGTCGTACCTCTAGACGGCCAGTGGAAGGGGGCCGATTCCGTTTCAGAAACAATAGCGCGCAGAATCGAGTGGTTTTTGCGATTAAAAAAATATCCGATAGAGTCCCAATAATTTTTCCATCCGAAAATTAATTTTTTGTCACTCGATCGTTACGCCCCTCGTTTTATTTTTCCTCGTATATTTATTTATTTATTTATTTTTTTTTTTCGGAGGGAAATGGAGGAAAATGTTTGGGGCTGAGGGTGGAGGGAGGGTTGCGGCGTTGCGCGACTGCGTTGCCAGTCATTTGCGATCAATAGAGTACACCCCCTCCCTCGTCGGCTTTCACGTACACACGCTCCCCCCGGCGTTTCACGGGCACCGGGTGGGGGTGGAAAATCGAGCAGGGAATATTTGTACGAGGGTTTCCGTATTAGGAGGCTGTCTGACCTTGTTCTGTTCTGTTCCGTTCCGTTCTTTTCTTTTATACTCTTTCTGCAATTGTTAAAAGGGGGGAGGGGCGAGGGGGAGGTTTTTTTGAACAATGAGGATAAAGGGGGAAAAATTCGGGAAATATTTGCCGGGAAAAATGCGTTAGGAAATAGAAAGGATTCTTTTCAAGTGGGTCAATCATTTTTCCCCCAGATTTCCGCCCTTGTTTCTAGTTTTTTTTTATTATTAGGAATTTTGGGGAATTTTTATTCGATTTATCAGTCAGATTGCGAATGAAAATATTTGGAAATTTTTACTCAAGTGAAATGGATTTTGCGCGACTTAGTGTAATGTCTAATTGTCTTTTAGAAATTTATTGCGGATTTTTTGGACCCCCTGGGGTGCTCTTCCTGGTTCTGACCCTCAACCTTTCATGACACATTCTCGGCAATTTAATCGGAATCGATGGGGGAGGAAGGACGATGAGTTTTTGGGGTGACGATAGTATCTAGTTGATCCAGTTTCGGTATTTGAGAAAGTCTATTGAGTCCTCTCTTTTTTTTAAATCACCAAAATGTACATAATTTAAATATTCAAATTTCTAAGGTTGAGTTCTATTTTGGAGAGTTTAATATTTTTTTGGGAATAAATTTTTCAAAAATTGCCCTGCGCAATTCGCTTGACTAATTTAATATGTCAAATTTCTCAAATCTAGGGGAGAATTTTTAATTTAAAAAATATATAATGGCGTTAATTTAAAAAAATGTTGAATATTAAATGAAAACTCATGCGTTAATAACTCCAGCCGAAGAGGCAAAAAAATATTTTGAAAAATTCTCTCAACCCAGACTTCCAATATTCAAGTCATTCGTAGAAAAAGACATCATTAAATTTTCACACACGAGTACGCCAGGGGGACAGTAATTCCTCTTGGGCCACGTCTGCTTCATCAAAAAAACAATTCACACATGAAAGATAGTTCCTCCAACGACTCCCTCGTTTTGAAAAATCAAGTTTTATGTAACTACCCCTGCAATTACAGATTTAGTCATCCAAATGTAACCAACCTCATCCAAAATTACTCTCACGTATGATTATTCTCATCGAGGAAAGTAAATTAAAAAAAAAAAACTCGGAGATGTTGACTTTAAAAAATAACACATTGATTTATTAATTTTCGGTACAATATTTTCAATTCAACATTTAAGGAGAAAATTACACAATTGTCTGGCAATTTTTTGAACTAACTATTATTATTCCTTATTTATATCCTTATTTATATAATTTATATTGTTACAACGTAAAAGCGCGGATATCATTTGAATTTGAAAAAGAGGAGAATCGATTGATTCTGGTACAGATTGACTACAGAAATAGCGACGAGCTTAGAACTGGGGGGGTTGGCATTGCCAATAATAAACTTGTCTTGAGATCTTTTAACCGACTGGTGTATCGCCTGATGTATTTCTAACAATAATAATTAGTAATATTGCATAATGAGTGGTCCAACGAGATTAGCAATCCCCGATTCAATTAATTAACAAAGTCCAAATGAAAAATGTGAATAATTATTCCGAGCTCATTTGATTTTCTTTTGGCCTCTGGGGCCGTTTGAATTCTACAGTCTCTCTCGAAATAGTCATTATCGTCTGTTAAATCTATCAGTGAGTGCTTCTGTTCATGTTAAATTATTTGACAAATACCTTTAGTCTTATGATCGGTGGATAGTCACTCTCTGTCATCATTGAAAAATAAACTGTAAACTACTTAATATTAACTTTTTAATGTATACGTATATAATGTTTTGTCTGCTTGCAACACTGCAGACGCTGGCTGTACGTTATTTATTTTTAGATTTACATATTTATTTAATGGCGGAGGTTTAACATCAGTCGGAGATGAGATACTCATCGGAATTTACTTATTAATTAAAAAATCGGGAAAATTGCGGCCACCTTGTCGATATCTGTCACAACAAAATTAAAAATATTCTCACTTTTTTATAAAATACATGGAAATATGCTATCACATAGCTTTATATAGTACATTATATATTAACCGGGAATGGCCACTTCGAGCTGGACAAAATTTGGAGGACGTGAGATAACTCGAGAGACCTCAATTTTCGTTTTTTTTTAAACGAAAAAATGTTAAATTTTTAGATGAATTTAGACTTGGGCTGATGCTCCTAGTGCACTCCCGTGGCGCTCGCCGGAAACCTCTTCTGTTGAAAAATACTCTCGGTATTTTATCGACACTTGAAATCTACTTTATCTTCCTCATACAATTGGAGCCAATGACTTCCGAAATTATTCCCACTTCTGATTTTTCTCATCGAGGAAAGTAAATTAAAAAGACAAACTCGTAGATATTGACTTAAAAAATAACAAATTCATTTATTCATTTTCTGTACAATATTTTCAGTTTAAAATTGAAGAAAAAATTTTATGCAAGTGTTTAGAAAAATTTGTGAACTTAATCTAGTATTATTCCTTATTTATATAAATTCTGTTGTTACAATATAAAAGCTCGGTTATACTTGAAATTTAAAAAAGAGAATTATTTTACAAATCGACAACAAAAATCACGACAAGTTTAGAACTGGGGCCAGATTTGGACTAGGCGAATGCATGAAGAACTTTCCTCTCTCCTCTCTTGATGGACTCCAGGTAATGACTGAGTTTAAGGAGTGCCTTATCAGGCCTGGTAACTGGAAGCTTCGGGAACGGCTGGATTTTCAATGCACACTGCGGGTTCATCCGCAGAGTTGCCTCGTTGTTATCAACCATGATGGTATTCCTCTGTGAGAACTGGGGGAATATTCCCCAGATGACCGGCAATGGTTTCGCCAGGCAGACCTGATTTTTCAGCTTGACGTCGACCATTGTATTTATGTCCAGCTGGAAGGCAATCTTGTAGTCCTCTCGATTCGACACTTTCAGCCAGTCCAGTATCACGTCAATTGCATTCATGGTCCTCGCTGACCAGATGGCAATGTCGTAGTGCTGGTATACTCGTTTCAGGAAGATGTCCAGGTAGGAACGCTTGCAGCTTTGTCCGCGGATGAATCCGCACATGGTGATGTCAATGTCCAGGACCAAGAGATTTTTGCCAGATCTCAACGGATTGACCTGCTTAATTCTCTTGGCTATAATTGCGTTGCCCAGTAACTCCCTGCACTTGGTGAGGTTGAATCTCGTCTCGATTGGCGTGATCTCGTTCCACCTCGAGTGATTGAAGCACCTGAAGTCGCTGAATTTGTTGATATACTTCAGGTACTTGCAGAGCTTTTTCAGTCCACGATTAGGATCAGAGACATTTGACTTGATATTTTCATTCGAGATTAGGACAGTGTTCTTGGCGGAGAAGGTGCCCTGGAAGGTGCCCCAGAGAACCACTGGATGCTTCACGAATTGCATGTTGGACTTGTCGCAGGAGATGTTCATCATGGATCGTCTGTCCAACAGGGCTGCGATTTTATAGTCGGGATGAGTGGTGACGCCCAATATTGCGGCTTCCTGATTCAACATCTCGATGGAGTTTGACGTCCAGAGGATGATGTTGTAGCGCTTGTAGACACTCTTCAGGAACTCGTGGAGATCGGGGCGAGGCAGGATGCCTGCTCCTTTGACAACGGCCGTCTGGTGCTGGAGGAACTTGTGATCTGTGTCGATCACCAGTAACTTCTTACTGAAGTCCCACAGGTTGGATGTGGGATTCAGTTGGAGACGTGGATAGTTTGGCTGGGCCATGCTGATATCTTTGCACTTGTCGTGGAAACGAGTGGATAAGAATTATAAGTGACACTTGATGATTCCTCGGTGAGGTTATCAGTGAGACTGACGAGTTTTTCGAAAATGCGCCCCAATTTAAGGGCTGGTTGCCGACGGCAGTAGCGTCATTGAACCTCGGGGGGTCTACGTCTGGTATTGGGCCCGGTGACGCCTGGCGATAGGCCCCAGCGACCAATCGGCAAATCCATAGGTCGATTTAATTACAATTTTGTCTTGGAATTTATGAATGGTTCATTGCATGTTTAAGAATTTTCTATGGAATATTCTAGAAAAATTAAATAATATTTTGTTTATAACCCTCACTGGCACTCACGGCGAGCCCCGGACCAAATCTTCTGGTTTTTTTTTCCTGGGGATTTTTATTAAATATTTCTGGACACGTGACAAATATTCTGCTTCTAATTAATATTTTATTATTCACGTATAGCTACAATTCTAAAGTTTTAAAATATAAAATATCACTGGGAACTGTGGCACTAGGTAATACTAGAATAGTGTTGTAATTGTTATAACCGTTATTGTGATTATATCACGAAAAATTAAACGTGAGGGGTCGGCTGATGACGCCAAATTTTTTATGTCCTTCAAATTCATGGCTAATTCCGCGGGCTCGTGTGTTTCTGGACTCGGGAAAGTACTGGCGGTAGACGTTTTGTGTGGAATAATTTCCGGCGGTCCCGTTGGCTTCCAATCTCCACAGCGGGGAAAATCCGCGGGCACTGGTAGCATTTCTTCATGCTCACCTACTTTGAATAGCAAACCCATGCCGATTTCCACGTGAAACTCGAGATGACAGTGGAATAGCCAATATCCTAAAATATAAAAATCATTTTACACACGGAGAGACATTTTCTTCAGTTAAAATTACTTTTCCGATTGGAATAAAAATTACCCAACCGCATAATAAATTAAAAAATCTATAACAAAAAATGGGCACACGTCTAGACAATTTCTATCGGGGGGTAAGCAAATTTTCGTAAGAAGTTGGGAAACTGGGCAGGTGATTTTCCCCATTTTTCAGAATTTTCTATTTTATACAAGATTAAGGGGAGTGGATGACGTCAGGGGTGAGGTGAGCTAGTTGGAAGAAACGGGAGTTCATTTGAATGGATTTTTGGTAGGGATTAATCGAGTATTAGATGGGTATCACTTTCGACTTGGGTAATGACTACGACTAATGGATAATAACAATGCGACAATAATAAACAGAGGATCTATAACAAGTGCCTTGCGGAATATTCTCGAAAGCCGAACCGAGCGGCACCAGTCGTCCCCACGCGCGCCGTCGGGGCCCGATCCCCCTGCGTCATAATCCCGGGTAAATGGAGTCGGGTGGTTAACAGGTAATTGAAAGAATTATTAAGCCACTTAATGTTAATGGGGTGCAGACATTAACAGCTTTTACAACTTCTAATGGGTCACCAGTTGATCGAGCTCGACAAATTATTGACTTCAATGAAATTCTTAGAATATTTAATCGGGAGCGTCGACAATTGTAAAAATTAATGGAAATATTTTCGTCCAAATGGTTTTATCTCAATTACTTACCCGGATTGTTGGCTAGGAATCGGATGATTGTATAACCCCCGTCGGGTACAGTCACTGTGTCCTTCAATGGCGCACCATTCAGGCGTCTCTCAATCTGACCAGTCTCGTCCAAACGCTTGATCTCATCGACAGTCACGTTCTTTCCAACTCTAGCCATTCCTATAACTCGAAATGCCGTGCCATGCAAATGAAATGGATGATTAGCGTCGTATGTCACACCCTCGTCCACCATCACCAGCTCCACGACACTCCCCAGGTGCACTTGGAGGACGTGGGTACATTCGCAGTACCTATTTTTGCAGTTGCCGACTGTCGAGGAATTGCAGAATTGATTTGGGCCAATTGAGTCGCGTTGAGGTAGCAATGGAAAAGGCGGAAATTTCAGTGTGATGTGGTTCAGTTGAGGTGTGTACAGACGTTCCTCGTCATTTTTAACTGGAATATAATTATTAATAATTGATAATTAATTATAATAATGAATATAATCTAATGATAGTTAATATCTGATATTCATTATATTAATTAATTATTAATTACATCAATATCAGGAATTATTTCCGAACAGTCTACCAGAGAAATTATCAATTTTTTTGCTATTGTCAGGCTTTTTTTTTTGTAAATTATTTTTATTGCTAGTTATTATTGAATTCTTTTGAACACTCACCCTGATAAAATCCGTACAGATTTTTACGATGAAAACGGGGATTATCTTTTGCATAAAAGTCATATGACAAGTAGAATTTATAGTCTGGATCCAAGCGATTCGCCTCATTGTCTGGTTCTAGGGCTTTCAACAGCGGAATCGGTATCGTATCGTTTGATTCGGTTCCCTTATTCAATGCATTCACTACCTAAAATGAAAATATAGAAATATTATTATTAATACGTGAACTTAAAAAAAAAATACGGACTTACAGCTTCGAGTCGTTTGCTCATTTTTAAAATTAATTTCAGTGAAAATTAACGTCTCACCATTGCTGGCTCATTGTTATCGTCACTGTCGTGCTGAAAATTAGCCCAATATTTGTTTGGCCCGGGCTCCGTCTGGGATGCCCCGTTGTATCTCAGTATCGCCTTCTGCGTAACATTAAAAAATTGACAATCCAGGAGACCATGGAAACGTATCCAGTAATTGTTGATTCGTTGATTCATCTCAACGATAAAGTCAAACCTTTCACCTGCGTAAATGACGAACGAACTCGCTAGGGGGAAAAAAATAGATGAGGTAATGAAGATTGAAATCAATTTTTCGTCGCACTTTATCGCACAATTTTTACATTTGAAGAGGAATTTTTTATTGATTTTTTTTTACGGGTAAAATTAAAAATGTACGAACCTTTTACCGGCTCTATATCATTTCCATCGGTGCTCACTATAAACATTGTGTGATTGTCAATGGATATTTCGATTGGACAATTGAGAAATCCAGCATTTATCACGCGGAAACGATGTCTCAAGTTCTAGAAATAATTATCGTCACTAATTAAAAATATAATTAAATTTAATTATAGTTAGTACTAATTAATGACTGGCGTTGACGGAAGTCGTGGGTAAAATGGGTAGGAAAAAGGTCGGATTAAAAATCAAAATTGAATTTTTTTAAATGATTTTTTTATCTAAAAAATCGTATTCTGGGGAAAATTAATTTTCGTAACGATTAATGGTACCAAGGAAATTACCTGTTCCACAGTAAATAAGGCATATGGCATGTGCTTGTTAATGGTAGCGTCAATGTGATTTGAGTCGTACGGCCCCAACCCGTTAATTAAAATATTTTCGGGTTTATTGTTCCCAGTCGAGTGATGATGAGCGTTAAATTTGTCGATACCACTCTCGTGATTCCAGTCCAGAATCGTTATTATATGCTCATCGATATCGTAGAGATCTCTGTGATGATCTAGGCCTTTTGGAGAACGAATTACGAGAGCGCCGAATACTCCCTCGCTTTTTTGGAGTCCTTTAACATGAATTATGCCATTTAATTTACTCCTTAAAATCAATTAATTAAAAAAAAACCCTTATTAATTTAAAACAGAGGAAAATTTTCTAAATCACCTTTTCATTTCACGGAATTTCACGGAACTTAATTATGAAATTGATAACAAACCCATTTTAAAGAATAATTGGCGGGAAATTATTCCGCGATCCCCAAAAAAATTAGTCATTTTTTTATTTTTTGCAATTTTTGGTGAACATTTTTGGAATGTTAATAAATCCCAATTTGCGAGTGCTAGAAATGCAATCTCATTGCAGTCTCAGTGTAATAATTCGATATCCTTACACTGCGAATAACCCCTCGCTTTTTTGCAATTCTTGACCTTCAATTATCCCATTTAATTTACTCCTTAAAATCAATTAATTAAAAAAAAAACCCTTATTAATTTAAAACAGAGGAAAATTTTCTAAATCACCTGCACATTTCACGGAATTTAATTATGAAATTGATAACAAACCCATTTTGAAGAATAATTAGCGGGAAATTATTGCGCGATCGCCAAAAAAATTAGGCATTTTTTTATTTTTTGCAATTTTTGGTGAACATTTTTGGGAGGTTGATAAATACCAATATGATGGGCATTGAGTGACATACGGCACCCCATCCATGTAGGGCGTGGTGAGATGATGCTGGCCATGCCAATGGATCGTTGTACTCTCCGCGACCAGGAGATTCGTTACATCAACGATGAGTCTGTCTCCCTGGCAAACCTAATAAATCGATTTAATTGCATAATTGTACATGCTAAGTGTGTCATTTATGCATTACAGTATTTAATGAAGTGAATTGTGGGTGAGAGAACCGGTGATTGGCATCGAGTCTATCCGATCATTATCCCCTGGTTATTAATTATTCATTAAGTATGAACTCGGTGTTTGCACATCCGGTGGGAAGTATCAATTGGTGAGGACGTAATGAGTCAATTTTTACTGGCTAAATGCGGGAAAATTTTGTTCAAGTGTTGACGCGATCGTATCACCCGCAAAATTTTCGCGATTTTTATTGGTTTTTTAAATTTTCTTCCCGTCAGTTTTATTATTTACGGAATTTTTTTCTATTATACTCTTTCGTAAGTTGATTAAAAGCATAAAAATTCTATGTACCTGCGATAATTCAATGCAGACTTGAGATAATTTGAAATTACCGAGTATAAGATGCGTAAAAAATGCAATTAATTTCAAGAACAAACAGAAAAAATGGTCTGAAAAAATTAATTGCGGGATTAGATCATCCTCAAGGCTCTTTCCGCAATTTTTGGGTGCATAATTATTTTATTGAACGGAAAAAAATATAACGTTTCTTCTTCGAAACCCTCGCAATTGGAGAAAGAGTCGATTTCTTTTCTTTTCAATTTGTTTTTTCTTTCAAATAGTTGTAGGGAATTTTTATGACTGAAAAATTAGACTTTTTTTGGTCGCAGCGATTGCGTCATTAGGTGGCATCACAGCATGGTTACATTTGTTTCCAAATGAATAAATGAGAACAGGCCAAGGGTGATGCGGCTGAAAATCACTTTTTTTGTGGTGACAACGGCCTTCGGGTGAAAATTGTTCTCGCAATCGCATGATTTGCCGCTGCACGTGATTATCTGTTTGTTGAGCTGATTTTTTTTTCTTCTGACGACTAGACAACAATCTCTTCATGTTGATCAAGGACACAATCGTAACGTGCCTTTATTTTTTATTGTAATTTTTGTTCCGCTTTACAATCGAATGTATAAACAATTGCTTCGGGATTAGGTTGCGGTGGGCGCTACTACTTAAGGTCGCTTCTTCTCGCGCTCTTCACACGCGAATTACGCGTTACTCACGCAGGCTACTTGTCAGAGAATAATCGACTCAGGAGTCTCTGGAGGAATTCTCAAAAAATCCTCTCCTCATTTTTAGTTAATTTTTTTTTTTAGTCTGTCGGTTGATTTAGAGGAGAATTCTTTGCGTACCTCGATTGTGGGCCCCGGTAGCTGACGATTCACCACCTGAATCGATCTTTTCAATCCATCAGCGGGTACGCAGTGAGGGAGAAAGCAATGAGAAAAATTGCCGGGACAATCGTAACAGGCTTTGCTCATTGTTGAGTAGGACTCCACTTGGAAGGAGTAGTAACACTCCATCGGTGGAGAATTTTCCCAGCAGGGACGATGGCAGGGGTGCCCTGGCTCCTCTTCCTCCGGGGGTAGATTTGTGGTAGGCTGAAGTAATTCCACGTTCTCTCCATCATTCCGCGCGTCAATAATTATCGAAGCTGTAAAGATAATGCGTGTTTCATGGATTTTGCGATCGTGTTTAGAAATGGATTGAGGGGGGATTAGAAACAGGTGTTGATTAAAAATTTATCATTTGTAGTCGTGACTCTGAATTTATGAAGAACATGTTTATCACTGGTTTTGACATTTTTTTATGGCGTCGTATTTAATTTAATGGAGAGGAGATTCAATTGGAAAATTTCGATCTTTTGTTCGTTTGATTTTGGGAACAATGGGATTTATAGGATTTTTTACCACCGGAGAGAATATTTAAACAGACAATTATCAGTCTCTTGTTCATTACTTTCAAATTATGAACAATGGATTTTGTAGTTTTTTTATCAACATATGCTAATTATCAATTTATCATTTTTTTAATGAATTCCTGGAACTGGTGGCTCGCGGTTGTTGGAGTAATAAGGAAGAGCAGACAATAGGAAATAGAAAATTTAGCATTTCCAAGTTTTCTCACGTGGACTTGATAAACACAATTTTCTATTTCATCACAAAAATGTCTCATTTGTTTACCAGTAATTTTTTATTCTAATGTAAACGCGTGTTGATCATTGGAATATCATTTCATAAAATTTGAGACGTTTTCCGTTTTTTGATACGCCTCGTAATATTTTAAATTTACAAACACCTATTGAATTAATTTATTTATAAATATAGTAAGTTCTTGTAATGATAAGTACGAGAAGAAAAAATATTTCGCTCCTTCAGAGCTCGAGCATTTACGACCAATGAAATTTCTTACCTCACTAACTTAGCATAAATTTGTAAGAACACATGTGCTAATTATTTTACTCACTCAAATTTACGCTCGTCTACACACCCAACTCCACTTGATAAAACATTGTTTACAATTGAAAGCCGTCGAAAATGTCAATTCAAAATATAAACATTTTTTTAGCCTCAATCGACAGTTGTCATTCTCTACAAATTATTGTTATAAAAAAATAACCAATCGACAGTTGTCGATTCTCTACCAATTATTGTTATTAAAAAAAACCATATGTCAATGAGAAAAACTCACCCCCTGCGAGTGAAATTAATCCACTGAGCAACGAAAACGTCAACACAACCCCCTTAACCATATTCAAAAACCAATGGGGCTCCTTCAAATGCAGTTGAAAAAAAAATAATTAATCACAAGATCACTAATTACCCACTACCCACTCGGGCACTTGAGTAATGAAGTACCGATGTCCGACTGTCCGGGCGATTTGGCCAGGCGAGTTTAACCGTTTCGCTAAAGACGACTCTGGATTTTCCATGTGAGGCAGGTATTCCCCCGTTCCTCAGACATATCTTTCACAGGTAATAAAAAAAAAACGTGCGCTTGAATAGCTCACCACTCACGCAGATCCCAATCCTCTGACTGAGTTAACATGATAAGTCATTGTCGGCATTTGCAAATGGGAAGTGATAAGAATTACCCGAGAGGTACGACGGGAACGCTCGTCTCCAGTGCATGGCGCGATTGACAATTTTTACGGATTAGCGAGTCTATTTTATTTATTTTTTTTTTTGTGATAGGGCACGCGGGGCCCAATTATTACTGAAATTATTGCGGCTCGGATAAATGCGTTTATGCAGAGAAACCCGTTTTAGTGTCATCACGCACTGAGCGAAAGCAGTCACACGTGGGCTTATCATGCTAACGTAATACTTACTCAACTACTGTATGGTTATTTTACGCAATACTCGGTTGTTTATTTTTCTTGTAGTAGAAACAAATGTCCCGAATTTTTTTTTTCTCGTTTTCGGTTGGAAATAAATTGATATTCTAGGGATTTTTCAGTTGTAAAGGCAGTTAGAGCTGGAGGAAATGATGTTTAATTTAAAATTTGGAGGAGTATTCGATTGACAGGAAATTCTCAAATTAAAAATTCTCGAATTAGTGGACGTAATTAACTCTGGAATTGTTAAATTATTCTCAATATTTTTTTTAGTGGGAAAATTATGAATGAACTCGTATTTTTCTTTCTTGAAATTTAATCCGGGAGGAAAATTCATCGGTAATCCCGGCAATTTCAAGCTCTATCCGTAAAAATGAGAGATTAATTGAATTTAAACCGATTCACTCGCCTCAGTTTTCCTTGGAGTAGCTCCCATTCCAAGAATCACCAATAAATGAAAAAATATATTTCACGGAAATCGTCGATATTGGACGAAGTTCACGTTTACATTTAGACGCAGAACATTAAAAAAAAAATTAATGAGTACACTTGAAACGGAGAGTGGCATTTCGCCTTGACCAAAACCCCAAGGACTCAACTGCAGAAATAAAAATAAAACGGAGAAATCCCAAATTGCGGTATAACTTCCGGTGGTCGGTGTTGCCGTTCGTAAAATCGATCGTATAAATCTTTGATTTTTGAATAAAAGATGGGGATAATTGAGATTGTTCATTGAGATTGCGGATGATTCAATAAAAGGAGATCCTGTCGCTTGAATATTTAAGTCACTACCGGAAAGATTGACTTCACAAATTTTTATCCTCCTCATGGATTAATTAAAAAATTAATTACCTGCAGAGATAATTTTTTTAGTTGAGTAGAGTATGCCACAGTTCGTGAAAAAAAATTAATTTCGCTCACCGAATGAGCGACTCGTGTGGGAAAAATAATAGATTGAACTGAATCAATCGTTCCCATTCTAAATTATTTTCCTTAACAAATTAAAAATCATGTGGCGCAAGAAACGGCCGGATTTTTGGATGAGAACGGGTTGGATTTCTTTTCCTTATTCCATATATTCTCGAATATATTATACGAATTTATGTCAGCGGAAAATCCTGAACAATTTATCAACGACAATTCGAATGAAGCAATAATTGATTTACGGATTGCCTGTTTTTTTTTTCTCTCGTGATGCGAGTGAATGGGATTTTTGTAACATGATGCACGAGCTGCAAATGTGCCATAATTTTTCAGTCGTTACGTGCAATTTAACTTTCGCTCCGGAATTTAGTTGCTCCTCTCACCCAGAGATCATAGGGACGTCTCATTCCCACTTCTCCCCATTACCGATAAAATAGAGATCTAGCGTTGGTGAGTATAACCTCAAAGCAATAAACGAGTGATTGAGTGAGGCTCGACTGATTAAATTACTTTAATTAATTGCTCTACAGACATTGTTATGAATTAATTATTTTCGCTATCATTCGGTTCAATCAATAATGATGCTTAACAAGTTTAGTCCACTTGGACGACTGCTGTCAGGTAATTAATAATAATTTTAAGGAATTGCAGTTGTTCATGGATTTGTGATTGTTATAATTAATTTGGTTAATTTGGGGTAATTGTAGAGAAGGTGACGATAGTGTTGACTCAATCGGCGGGGCTCAAGAATTTTCCACCTCCCAAAGTATTCAAAGGTAAGTTATTATTTATTATTTAATGAAATTGTGAGAAGCTGAGGAGATCGATCGATTGAATTTCTGTTAATTAAATCTGATTATGAAAATGAGATGTAATTTAATTTAGAAAATTAACTTTGAAATGGAAGAAATCTCGTGGAATTTTCCTCAGCAGATCTCCAGTAATGGATAATTAAAGACAGTTTATTTGGTGTATTTTATGTTTTATCTATTTATTATTTAATCATTTGTGTTAACTTATTCGTCAAAAGATGTTGACTTCCCGGAGAGGGGGAGGCTACGACCTCTGGAGAAAGTGCCTCAGTATCCTTCCAATATGAAGCCATTTAAAATGCAGAAAAAATTGAAATTAATGAGAGGCCCAGAGCTCGTCCACACTGACTTCCTGCATAAACAATATGGAATTGTTGTGAGTATTTAAAAAATACTGCAGAAACAAATGCCTTTGTAGATCCCATTTTGCTCCACTTTTGGGCATTTACATGCGAAACAAAATTTAATCAATACTTGGAGCATTCAAAATGAGCTTAATAATTAATATTTATTAAATATTTTTAGGCGACTGGTGGTGGTAGACTACGATATGAAAATCTAGAGATGATTCGTCTGTTCTTTCTGAGACATTTGGATCTCGATTCGGGGAGAATGTTCGCAATGTGGAGAGTCGATCCGCCATGGCAGCCAGTCACAAAGAAGGTGAGACAAAAAATATAATTGTTTTAATGTGATTAATTAAATTCCATTTGACACAACTTCTCCCTCAAAATCAAACACTATTCATTGATTTTTTATAT
>JAPYZN010002454.1:0-20386 GCA_030522865.1 Psyttalia lounsburyi
CAACTGTTGGTGGGATACGTGACTGGGGGCTCTCGGTGATACGTGTAGATGTTGTTGTCCTGAAAATAATCTACATGGAGACTGGTATATGCGATGCACGAAAAATACGGGATAGCGTGTGCGGGAGAGAAGCCACCGCCACTGCTGCCGCCGTTGCAGCGCACTCCCACTCACTCTCTCGCTCTCTCCCGCGGATAAAACGGCGCATACAGACGTACATGTTGTTACTCCCTTCTCTCTTGTTACATTGGGGGGGTAACGGTACAAAACCGGAGGGGTGAAGGGATTCGAGGAGGTGGAGCACACGGGGATGACCCGGCCTGTGTAAATGCTCGACCTCGACGGAGACCCCTTACACCGGTACACACGTTGCCGCGAGGGCCCCCGCCGCAGCCGTAGATATGCACGTGAAGCGTCCATAGCTCTCCCATTTCTAGGCATCTCACTTGCGCCCAAGGTTGGCCAGCATCGGGGCTTCCCCCCCTCCTGCCCCGTCTCGCTTTTTCATCCCGAACTGTTGCCAACACTGGGACTACGGTGGCTTTGCCCGTATCCCCTCGTGCGAGGCGACCCAATCTACCCTGGAGCGCATCGTGTATACGTATAACCTCCACTCCTACAGTCCCCGACGTTGTACAACGAGTACGGTATGTAGTTACACGCAACTGCCGTGACCGCCGATCGTAGCCCGATCACCCATATATTCCTAACGGGCATAGGGGAATCCGTGAGAGAACACGAAGCAACACAGCGCACAAGATGTATGTAATCACGAGTAACTACGATGATGATGGGGTTGACTCGGGCGCTTCGGGAAATTGGGAGAATTTGTATTTTGAGAGATTCAGGAACTATTGGGGAATTTATTTTATAATTTTATTTTTTTTACGACGAAAAAGAGTTGGGTTGAGTGTGTTTAAAAAATGAATTTCAATTTGCGGTGTATAGATATTATAAATTGAGGGTTTCGGAAATGTTGAACTAAGTTCTGAACTGATATTTCAATTTCTCAGGCTGAATAAGTTTCATTTTTAGGGTGAAATTGATACCACGATAATTTCTAGCATTTGGTCCTGTTGAAGGATTCACTTTAAGATCCTTAAAATGTCAAAATAATTTTAGGGGCCAAATCACATATCGAGAATTCTTTCGTTTGGTTCGAAAAATAAAGTTCTAGTATTTAAATTCTTATGAAAAAATATATTTGAAAAATAATGCATTTGAATTGAATGAAATTCTAATTTAATTTTGAATAATCTCCGCCACTGCAGATGCAAAATTCCAATGAGCTTCATCTGATTAAAACATTTTTTAATTAAATTTTAAATTACACTTTAATAATATCATAAAGAGAGACTAAAACTTGCCTTCAACACCTTAAAAATAGATGTAAAAAAATTGTCGAATTCGCCGTATTCAACTGTCTCTTCAATTTTGTTCGCACCTCTTGAACATTACCGAAACTTGTAAGAATTCTATGGGAAGAATCGTTTGACCCGCTGATCGAGTTTTCACGGGATTGTCGTATAGCACCAGTAGAATACCTCAAGTGGAGATAAAAGGGGTTTGGGTAAGATAATCGAATGGAAGGGAGTAAGGGGATGGGGAATAAATTCCTTTAACTCTCTCGGGGGGATAAATTTTCACCCAGGACACACTCTCACACATATATACAAGCCTCGATCCTCTCATTCCAGACAACGACCTCGCTCCATTTCTCCTCACCCCCTCTCACTGTACCTCGAGGGGGTTAAGATCGTTGTGATAAATTTTGGCATAATTGCAGGCAATGAGTTCCTACCGGGTCGCGTCGTGGAGACGAGAACTGGCAATGAGGTGGAAGGGTCATGAAGCTAAGAAAAGTAGGAGAATGAAGTGAATAGGTTAACCTTCGATCGACTGGTTCTTTCGATCAATTAATTTTTAATTAAAATGGGGACTTAAATGGAGACATCACGAGAAGCTTTTAAACATTCTGAGATCAAGTGACTCCAGTTTTGATGATATCGACGAATTTTAAATGAATAGTTTAATTAAAATGCACAAGTATAATTGATTTCTCCATTAAATGTTTAATTTTCTTATCACGTTATTTTTCGAAAAATGCCATTAGCAGATTTAAAAAAAAACTTAAAAGAGCGTTAAATGGACTTTTAATTTTGTGATAAACAACATTCAAATCTGCTGCATTTTTTCTTCAATGTTTATGTACACGTTATTATTATTAACATCTAGATCGAGTACGAATCTGGTGGGTAAAATAATATCGTAATTACGGTGAATAATGGGCTTTCTGTAAAGATGCCCAGTCTTTCTTATTCTCACCCGCCAGACCACTCACTACCCAATTTTTCCATCTCCTGGCAGCTCTCGCCAAGAGCAGTCACAATCCACTTCCACCTCTTCACCTTAACGACCAACACCGGAGCAACTTGGCAGGCACTAGCATTGAACAAGAAATGGTTCTTTGAGACATCCACCACCGCCGCAATGGAAACCTGATTCCTAAACGATTGAAATTTCTGCACCGCTGAACTTCCACGGCGAGGAGTACCTCGTTTCTTCCCTCTCTCCCTACCATCGAATTTCCAAACTGATAATCAGTTGTATAAAGAGTGAATTCACAAGAAAGTGATGAATTTCCAATATCAAAGTGGCCTCCAGAATTGATCACTCCGTTCATCACGAGCAAGAACGGTGCAGAAAGAAAAAGAAAAAGATAAATGTTGGAAGATGAGAGCAAAGTTTCTCTATCTTCCAGTAGAAAGGCACAAACCCGACAGGAACATATATCCAGAGGGATTAGGTGGACATGTGACAGAAAGAAAGATCCTTTCCTTTCTCGTCGACATGTTACCCCAGGGGTCGGACTAGTCTCAGATCTTGCACTTAATCGCCGAGTAATCGTTTACTCCCCCGATAAAATGAGGTGCAACCTCGAGAACGTGCCTGTACGCCTCCCTCCCTGCCGCCGCCAAATGTACACCAATTCCAGTCTAAGTTGGACGAAAAAAGCAGTCCGTCCCGAGATCCCGCGGGAATGTTTTTCCCTCACCCCTTGAATTCCCAGTAGAGGACTGATTGATGAATGCTATGACAGAGGTGCTTCTTGAAAAATACTCACCGAGTCGTAAATGGAGGCTTCAGTTGTCGATCAACTTATCAGGAGTGAAAAAACAACTTCTCGGAGGAGAAGATTAGAGAGTTTCGAGCTGGCTAAGTCTATTACTGATCAATGCTGACAATCTAATCAATCTAAGCCAAGATGAATTTAGGAGTGAAAACTATTGAAAAAAATCTCTTACGTAGAGGAGAAAAACGAGCAGTTGATCGAGCCTATTTGGCAGAGGGCATTCAACCATTGCTTTATGCATTGCTTGTCCTTTTGATTTTTAATTTCCACCAATTCCATTGGTAGTCAGCTTCCGAATGGATTCGTGGTCTTGCAAGTTCTTGGAAGAACAGAAAATCAAGACCTCAGTTTTGAAGATATGGAATCAAATTGATTTTCAGAAAAAATTAAATATTTCTGAAATTACTGGTCCGATTGAGCCCATCTGGAATATCATTTTTGTACCTACGACTATACAAGTTCTGATTGACCTGAATAGGGAGCAGCAAGACGAACATTTTGAAAAGAAAAAGTTCAATCGCCCCATTAGTTTTGTAAATATTCGCAAAAAGCGATGAAACAAGAAAAGGCTTCTTCTTGGCAACTATTAAACTGATCGGACCGATCCTGCGGCTAGGGTTAATCCTAGTTAGGACCTATAACGTGACAAAATTTCAGATTTTTTGGAATTTTTTTGTCCTTTTATTGTTCAATTTTCTAAAATTTAATTTTCGAAAAGTGGCCAAGGGAGTGGGGGACAAACAGATATTGTCGCCAAACTTTGTATTTTTACGTTTCAGACCATTCTACATCATTTCCAATGAAAATTGGAAAATGTCAAAATTGAACGATTCCGATTCAAAGCTTCCATTCAAAAGCAAAAATGGAATTTCAGAAATGATTCATTTATAATTTTGAAGTAAGTGACACAATTTCTAAAAAACTTAGGTATTTACTAGTTTCCTGTAATGAAATTGTATAATTTTCTAGAATTTGTATATGATTTTATTCCGTGCGATATTTTCTTTAGAATGCGCGGCCCGTCTCAAATTCAAATTTCACCAGATTAAGAAAAAAGCCTCAGCGAGGTATGAATGGAGCAAAAACAGAATTTCTCTTGAAGAAGATAAAGGCTTATGCTAGCCGGGTCTGTTACCGGTTAACGCTGACAATTTAATCGAAATAACGCTGCATTGTCAAGTGACACGTATCAATTACCATTTCGATAGATAGGAAATGGGATCGATAGAGGGATCAAGATTAACGATACATCTGCCATTGTCGTCCCACTCGCCTCTGCACGTACGCGTTAACTCACCGACATGTTCTCGATCGAAGTTGTCCAAGGAGTTGGAGTTGATACAGTTGGCCATGCCAGAGTGACCCGCACGTACAGAGTTACCCGGAGGCTCCCATGGGTCAACGATAAAGATCCCAATTTCATCTCACAGTACGTGAAAAACTCCAGTCTTTCTCTTCCTGATTAAAGAAATTATTTTGAAAGATGATTATCAGATTTATGATGATCATATCTTTCCGAGTTGTTGGTTTACTTCATTCTAAAATTGCTATTTAAATTTCTGGCGCTGATTGTGTCCCTTTGATGACTGCATTTTAGATGTTTACATCGGCTCTTATGAGACAGATAGATAGAGAGGTGGAGTGGAAGCTTTGGAAAAGGTAATGCCGGGAATTATGGAAATGATGAAAACAGTCTTTTGCATTATTACCATGAAATGTTTCACAAACTCCGAGATTTTCATCTTCAAAGAGACACTCGTTCGTTTGTTGTGGCATCAGGGAGGCTTCTGCATGTATCCGGGGGATTTGCTCATGTGCTCGGTCTATGGTTTGCACAAAACCACCGAAACAAACGTGAGAGTTTACCGAAACAACATGCGAATGTGAGGCTTCATTTTGGTGTTATTATTGTACAAATAGGGGGGTTTTTTTTTTAATGTGCTACTGACGACAACGGTTTATCCTTTTCGGTGGAGAACTTTATGGTATTTTGGACTTTAAATACCACTGGCTAGACAGAATTTTAAGATGTTGGCGCGACGCATTCGTTATATCTTCAATTTTGAGATAATGAATTTGCGAGGTTCGTGAGAAGAATGTAATGACTTGGGATTCTCTCAAATCCGTTCTTTCTACGCCATTGATGAAAATTTAAGAAAGTATGAAAAAATAAGACATGATCAATTTTCGCGATAATTTCAATTATAATTTTTCATATCATCATTGAACTATTTTTAAATTTTCAAAAATTGGAATCTCCAGTTGACACAAAACTAGAACTTACCGACCAATTATTTTCTGATAATGACAGAAAACCAACAGAATTGATTGAAATAAATATTAATGTCTCAGAAAATCCACAATTATACGAATTGCAAAGTGAATGAAACGTGACTGACCCTCTTAATCTCTTGACTAAAATTTTTCAACTCGTACAATTGAAAATAATTAATGAATTTCGAAATAACAATGAAGATATCGTCTCAACCACGAAATTATTTTCGAAATAACTCCATCTGCTCCGAACAAAGAACATCCTTCAGAGTATGTCTTCAAGCCCAGCCATCGGGGTCATCGAAAATGACCTCGTTAATGTCCAATGTAATTGCGGTTTAATTGAGATCCAATGGGATAAAAGTAATGAGAAGAGGAGAAATTCTTTTTCTCCGTGGGGGGGAAGAGAACCAAGCTCATGTCCCGGGGGTGTGTCCGAAGACGGACGAAAATTCTCGAGAAATGACATAATTGTCGTTATTAGAGTTTGCCTATAATCGTGGAGGACCACAGAGAGGACCATCAGTGGAATAGCGAGGGGTACCATCAGTAAATTACTTACAAAGACGAGCGGGATAATAAGGTGGGATGGATCGACGTACACTGAGTTCACGAAAGAGAAGAAAAGAAAATCATGAGATCCTGGGAGTCGCGTAAAAGGGTCGCAATAAAATTTGTGTCAAAGTACGTTCGGTGCCTGTCACAGCGAATTTAACGATTTTACAAAGAAAAAATATAATATCTTGGGAGAAAACGCCCATTGCTTTTGCGTGAGCCGCATAATTTCAGTAATAAAAGTGGCAAGAAGCCCCTTGAACTTTTTCCGAGTTGACAAGCAAGAGAACAAAGTTGTTTGGATGAAAAAATTCCAACGTTGCAAAACTCGACAAATTTATTATTCACCTCATTATGCCTATTCGTGAATCAAAAAAAAAATGATAACTTTGAATTTTCCACTGCTATTCATACAAATACCACATCAATAGCTATTCTGCAATTGTTAATGGGATAAAGAGAGACAACTCGCGGTAATTATGTACATCTAGAAACTAGGCATTCGATATTACCGCTAAAGAGGTTTCGGTTTCCAGCGTTGACGTTTGTGATATCCGTCGCCGCAGGGGCTCGTCACAGCTGCGCTACGAGTTTTATCCATTAGTGCGGCAGCTCCTTTAGAATTCAAGAGCTTTGTTTTGCGGTGGGCATGGCAGATTTAATCAATTATCTTTATTCAATTTCAGTTGATTCTATTTAAGGGATTTATCAATGATAAAATTAATATTGTCTATATAAGAGCAGATATTATGGATAAATTGTAGTAAAATTTGTTGTAATTTTAATATAAGTGAATAGAATGAAGAAATATTATGACTTCATTGCACTACCTCTATTTACAATGGACAAAATCTAGTTTGAATTCTTGTCCAACGATTTCTCAACATATTTGTCAGTAAATAATTTTAAAGGACGCGTCAGTTGCCCAAACAATTAAAAATTCAAAAAATTATTGTCCTGCACATGTCAAGAGTGGGCTTTAAAAATACCAACTATTTTTCGCCACAATTTGACGAGTGATTTCCGATCATTGTTCAATAAAAATTCAGTTTCTAAATAAGCTCCATCAATTTAAAAATATCCAGCATAAACATCAATGCAATAATTCGGGAAAAATTCGAATTTCTAAAAAAAAATTCTCGCTATTGCCGTCTCCATTAAAAATAAAATAATCGATATTTCAGTTCATGAATTCATGTCACATGCTAAATTTTCCGGTCCTATATATCTACGAATTCCGTAATACGCGTGCGCGACTATTGAGAAGCAGGTCAAAATCGTAGTTTACCGCATTTGCAGCGTCAACTCATTTGAATGGCTGCAAATGTCTCTGTCCCAAATGCTCACAGAGACGTAAATCTTTTATGCACCCCCCTCCCCTTTTACCCACCCAACTGTTATTCATATTTTTCACACCCATATCTCATTGAATATGCTAGAACGCACATTTCCTGTTTCATAACTTCCCCGGGATGATAATCACGGAGTCAATTCGCCCTCTAATGCATCGCAGCAGGTGTAAAACAATTGTCCATTCACAATTCGTCTCTCGTTGGCACGATCGTTTGTCTTATTAACATCCTGTTAACGCTCGACAGTTGCTGAGACACGTTTCCCTCACTGGCATTAAATCCAATGGAGTATTGGCCCCCCATACGCTTGGCCCTGGCAAATGTGCGCTGGTTGCGCCGGAAAATCACGTTCCAACCCCTCTGCCATTCCTTCATTACGTTAGATTGTACGTTGCATGAAATGGTGAATACACATATTCGCGGAGAAGCTCAATGGCAAGGGGTAATATGCTGGATCCTTGGAGCCAACTCTACCACCACTACAAGCTACATCTGATGCTCTCCAGACCACGTCTATTCATTTTCAACCAATGAATTATTGGGAATTGTAATTTCTAGCCAAGCGGTTATGTCTGTTTGCCATTAATTAGGTGATACAATGTTAAAATTATACGGGTTTCCAATATTATGCCCACAGATTGTGAGAAGCAGAATGAAATTTCGCGAGAACTTGGCGAAATTGAATGCAATTTAGAAAGAAAAAATAATGAAATCGAAAATTTAATTCGAAATCGAAACAATTTGCAAACTTTGTTCAATTTTTAATCCAAAGACATTTTCAAAACGAGATTAATAGGAATTTTTCTGGTTTCTTTTAATTATAAATGATCAAAGAATTCTATTAACAATATCCGAGGATGTATTGAAAATCTATCAACAATCCAAAAAATCATAAAAAAATTTCACAAGCCCCCCATAAAAGATTAAAAAAAATGTCTAAAAAAAAACATAAAATTCAGAATAGAAATAATACAAAGAGCGTAAAATTTATGGTATAAAACGAAAAACATGTAATATCGACTTTTATGTTTTAGAATTGACATATTTCATGGGCTATTTGCATCGCTGACGTGTGTACATAGGTTTGATTTTGGATGGGTTTTGCGTTTCACACTGCGTTATTTTATTTTCCCCGTGCAACAGTCTTTTTTCCCCTCCACTTGGGATTTTTTTTCCCCTACCGTCATGTCAAGACTCGATCGATCCCATGCGATCACGATAACCGGAAAGATGCATCGCCCGTCTACTCGGTTCATATCGTAGACACACTCCCCCCCCCCCCCCCCCCCCCCCCCCCCCCCCCCCCCTCCCCCCCTTTTTCTTTCCTCCTTTTTTTTTTTTTCACTTGGGCGTAACCGCACCCACGGCGATACCTTGTATAATTACAATGGACCCGTTGCCACATGACTTAGACACAATGAAACGTATGTAAGAGAATAATACTTTTATTTTGGTGTACAGTTAAAGATTATTCCAACCGCGAATTAAAGGGGATACTTGACGGCATTCGCCGTGTCGTCTCCTCCTTGATTTCAAGCTTTTTACATAGGTTGAGACACTAAGGCATGTCTTCAAGACATTCTGCAGTGTAAAAATTTCATCAAATGAAGGCTTTACAAGGGTCAAAAATCTTATAATTGAAAATTTCTGAAGGCATTAAAAAAACCACAACAAATGTGAGTACGAGTTTAATTTTACCGAGAAGCCATAGCTTAAAAATTAAAAGCAATTTTCATCTCATGTTCATAATTTTCTGTAATCGTTGTCTTTCTTAAAACTTTTGAGAGCTGAATAGACACTCTATTTTTTTCCTTACTGATTAAATAATTACGAATGGATGATTGCATATTTTGATAATCCTCAAAAGATTTTTGTATCCAAATTAAAGATAAGAACTGAGAAAAAAAGCTAATTCCAACGTTGAATAATCATCAACGCACCCATTAAAACGCATTTTTGTCCTGCTGGCTATAACGACGGCGCCCTTAAGGCACTCTTCCTCCCAATAAATATTAAAAAAAATAAAACTTCAAAAGACTTCCTAGAAGATACTTCAATAAACTCGAAAGCAGTAAGAAAAAACTGTTAAAAGTGCAAAAGCGTTACATGCCCCAAAGGGGGAGAGAAACAAGTGGATCCAGCTCTTCGTTTTCATAGTCGTGACTATTCGAGCGTGAATAATGACGACGGTGACGGAGCAATCGGCTGAAGTACCTCTAAGTTTTCCCCACTCATACACTTCTCTCCTACTTAATTTTTTTTTCCTCATCTTTCATGAAACGGAAAAGTACCAGGAAGTATTGAAAGGTCCTTTGAGGGGCGTAAGAAGAATATTCCAAGAAAATGGACAAGTCAGATGAAAATGAATAGATCCTCCGCAAAAATACTACTCAGAAATATCTCATTAATTTCGGAATTAATTTCCCCTTGCAATTAATCTTTCTCCTCCCCCCATTTCATAGGTTCTTCAATAAATTAAAAAAAAAGTGAATAAAAGAATTAAACAACCAACAAGAATTTAAAATTTAATACGAACGAGTTAAAAAATACCAACTCAAAAACTTAAAATTGCAATATATAAAGAAAAACTAATAAAACGAAATAAAATCTGTTAAAACCAATAACGGAATGTTTTCTCTTTCTACAGGCATTTTCTCCGATAATTAATAAATTACTTCATTACATCCCATCATAATTAACTATCTATCGCAATATACTCTTGAATTACTAATTTATTGGAATGTTAAAGGAATTGGAGAATTTTGGTCTTCTTTTTTAAAAAGCAAATCAAAATTCAATTACTTTGAAATTAACAATTCAGATAAAAGTGAATAGATGAGGCAACAAACGAACCGACTGCTCAGGAATATTTTATTCATTTCTTAATTCATTTCTCTTTACACCTAAGCTAGGTTTATTCCCCCCCCCCCCCTCCCCCTCGGCCTTAATAATAAATTATCGTATATGGTTTGTGTGTCATGAGGCGAGGGTAAATTTCGCTGGATTTTCACGCGTCTTTTACCCTCTTGCGCCATGAAAACCGGGTATATGAGGCAAAACCTCTCTTTTCCCTCTCCCAGAGATGGCTGGGAACGAGAGGGAGAGGGAGGAGGCATCGTGGAGGAGAGGGTTCTAATGAGAACAATCTCGCCTCGGTGCGTAATTACGAAGTTAATTGGACGGCGCGCGCGGCGCCCCATGAGCGGCGCTCAGGCACTGAGTAAAACGCGAGAGCGCGCGAGCTTTTCCCTCTTAACGGACTCGTGAAATAATTGGATAAGACTGCAAGGAGCATCCTATGTACTACCGTCCTTTACGTTTGTTACCCCAAAAAACTATTTCATCGGAATTTTAATTATTACTTTTATATCTCAATAACAGTTCCATTATTTATTCAAATTACGTAGCTATATTAATCTCGAGACAATTTTCATTTATTCAGTTTAACATGATTATTTTTAATAGGAACACTTTTTTTTTCCTCTGTTTAATGTTCAGTTAAGTAACGTCGATAATTAAATTTCCAATTATGATTTTATGTCATTGTAAATATCGCAATGATGCATTTTTTTCATAAACTTTTACATTTTTATTGCCCAAATTCCGTGAAATATCAGCAGCATTAATAACATTGAACGACACTTAAACACATTTAAAATGAGTATTATTAACAATTCCACAGTTTGCATAAATTGCCGAGCATTGAAAAAAACAATCGTAATTGAAAAAGGCCGGTATAAAAACCATAAAAAATATCATCTTGCACGAAAAGCCTATCCCACCGGAATTCTAATTATAATTTTTATATCTCAATAGCGATCCCATTATTAATTCCAATTACGTACCAACATTAACCCGGAAACATGTTTCTCCGCCGGTTTAAATGTTGCAGGGATGATTATTTCTAACGACATTTTTTTTTCTCCCAGCAGATGATAATCTCCGAGATTACCTCCACTAATATTGTAATCCCCACGCGTGAATTTCCCCAAACCCAGGCGTATTTTTTTTTTCTTCTTGGCTCCATCTCATGCAGAATCAACGTGACTTACGTCCCCTTTGGGGAATGCGCTCGGATACCTAGGCGATCGTACACACGATATACCCGGGGCTCGTGCCAGGATAAATTCCATCTCTCGCATCCCACCTTACTCTCCCTTTTATTTCCCCCTCCCCCCCAAACATGCATTTGTGTACCTCATCGGACAAGAGAGTAATTGTATGGTGAAGTGGGAAAAGAAAGAATGAACGATAGAGTCCTCTGCGCGACTAGCACAAGTAATTACTCGGGACGCACCTAAACACCACCCACGGGCGCCCACGCGTCTCTCAATTTCCACATTAACAACAATTCGATTTTTTCATGAGAAAAATTACTTGACAATTTGAAATACTGTTGGTCTTTAAAGATTCCTGATTCATAATTCTGGCCAGACTTACTTGATTTTTCATTCTGACTTTAGCATCAATTTTACGTTATAATAATTATGAGAATTTTATTATTTGAAGTATAAAAAAGAAGGAGATCTCGAAGATGGGAATTTATATAGCGTTTCATATTTTTGTGATGTCACAAGAAACCATTGCATGGAATTCGAGAGCGTTCTCAATATAAATTTGACGAGAAATTTTCACTGAAAACATGAATTGCAGTGCTTAATTATATTTTTATATCGTTAATGTTGTTAAAATTTTATATTACTAATCACTTAAGCAATCACAATTAAAATTATGGAATTTTTTGTCCACTGTCGATTATTTCGTCGTGATTTTTGAAAACCCGTAGAGGAAAGTAACATAAGAGTCGCTATTCATGAAATATTTTGCTCATCATTGTGGGACATCGGAGGAATATTGGTAATTATTGAAAGAAGCGACTCCCATATACTGACTAAGGGTTTTTTTAACGACAAAAGAAAAGAGAATGAGAACACGATGAGAAGAAAATGTTGAGCAAAAGTTGACACAGGCGACGCCATAAAACTTGACTCCTGTTCCTGTTCCGTCTTTTCCTGTACACAAAACCCCGTCGGAACTCATACCAGAATAATGCATTACTCCGACGCTCCCTGAATTATTATAAACATGTGCCTACGTGGGTACAGAGTAGGAGGGTTGTGAAGCGTGCGAACTTTAACGGGCTGACGACAATAAACCAAGAAAAAGGGTCGACCGAGGGACGAGGAAAAGGGGGTATTCATCTCCCATATACGTGACTCTTAACCAACCTCTCGTCCCCCTCGCGATGTCGTAATTCGAAACCTCCACCGGCGTCACTCAAGAGACTCCAGTGCTGCCTGCTACGATATCTCTCCGGTATTTTGTACCGTGGGCGGAAGTCTTTCGCAATGTAACGAGTGTATTGCACCGAGGGAGATTGTAATCGGAAAACCGAACGTTTCCCCCCCCCCCCCCCCCACTTTTTGTTCTTCCCGTATTCAACTTCTCTTTTATTCCTTCCTTTCATCAATATTCCCGGAGAGATAGAGAGAGACTGTCTCTCATTCTCTCATCCCAGCAGGTCTATTCTTCCCACGGTAATTGCTAGTCCTGCTTTACATTTGAAATAATTTGAGAAGGTTGGGACGATAATGAATAGAATCGAGGTAAAAAAAATTCAATTGAGCGTTCGATAATACTTCGGAGAGCCTCTTTTCTCTGCCACCGAGTGCCGCGGCATTTTTTTTTCGAATAGAAATTACTCTTAATCGCTCTTTACCTCACAAACTTGCGAGCTTAGTCACATTTTGGTTGAGTGCTGAGTGTTTTGCACACATTTCCACTTCTGTCGGCGAAATAATACGAAATAGATAGAAACAGAAAGAATACGGAAATGCCCAGTCCAACTTGCGATGTTACAGAATTACTTTTGAACGTTTGAGAAAAAATATTGTAATTTTCAACAATCGCACATATATATTCACGGAAAATTGTGGAATCCGTTAGCAACAGTAAATGGCCGAGTGGTTAGAGCGCCAAATTGGTGTGGCGGCAGTTCTAGGTTCGCTTCCCGGTCGTTCCACCAATTTTCTGACGCTTCTAATTTCTCGGTTGCATTGTCGAGCGGGGGTCTCGTAAAAGAGACAGCTATACCTGGTCAAGGTTTGCCGCAAGTGAAGAAAACTTTTGCCTTCGTTTTCTAGTGAAAGCGGCTGGGAAGAGAACAAAAATATAAAAACTCCGAAGGGTATAAATGTGAAAAATAATTGTGAGATAATTTGCAATTTGCAGTTGCAACTAATATGGAATTTCTGACGATGATCTTGAGAATTTTTTATATAAATAAAATTATTCTGAATTTCCGAGATTAATTCGCGATTTCATGAACAATTTGACATCCAATTGAATTCTAATTCATAATCTAAAATATTAAAACGAATTCATTGCTTAATTGACAGAAAATCTCACAATATATTTAATTTTTTACAAGTTGTATGATTATAAATCTTCTGGGAGGCGGAATCGTCAATATATAGACATTGAGGTAAACAATTTAATCGAGGGTTGAATAGTCCTTCAGGCCTTTTTTTTATTCCATTGAGTCAGGACATTTTATCAGGCAGAGATTACTCGAACAATCGCTCTTTATCTCACAAATTCGAAGCTTAGTATCTCATTCTGCTGGAGTGCTGAGTATTTCGCACAGAATTCAACTTCCGCTGAAAAATTTCCCTCATTGCCATCGATGTATGTCCGCAAAATAAATACAAAGCAGAAAAATGCAAAAATCTATTCAGATTATTTTGTCAACAGTAGCATTGTCAATTTTTCTGAATACAGACATCAGAATGGTCTAATTGCGTGAAAAAGTCGAATGTTCGATAGTCCTTCAGGGGCCTCTCCTTTATCCATCGAGTGCCGCGGTATTTTTTCGAGTAGGAATTGCTCTTACCATCCCTCTTTACCTCACAAACTCGAAGTTATTTGTCTCATTTTGGTCGAGTACTGAGTATTTTACACCCACTTCAAGTACTCCCGGAAAATGCTTCTCAGAACGAGAAATTGTACAAGAATGCACAGCTCAAATTACTTTGAATTTCGTCAATAGCCGGATTCTAAAGTTTCCAGAATTCGAAGTGATTAGAATGCACAATCAGAAAATCATTTTTTCTAGTACGAATTGCAGTTAAACTCACCCTTTACCTTGAAAAATCGTGAGTTAGTGTTCCATTTGTTTCGAGTACAAAGTACTTTACACATATTTTACCTTCTCCCAGAAAATCCACCTCATTGCCATGATTTAGCATCAGCAAAATAGAATAAAAATGAAGAAAAAAGAAAACGGCGAACGCTCTCCGGTTGTTTTGCGAAAATACAAGTTTAAAATTTCCGGAAATTGAAGTCATTAGAATAGACAAGAGGGTCAGAACCCGAGCAAGAAAATTATTGCCAACTATCGGGAGTAAAGGGAACAAGGGGAAGCCGGCAATTGTTGGTGCGGTTGTATCTATCGGAGCGTAGCAAGAAGCAAGACCCATTCTATCCCCCTTTTGGCTCATCTCTTAGTGGAATATTTTCGCCGTTACTGCTGGAGGTTTTACGAGCCGGCGCACAGCACCTAGCCAATTCTCCTCTCACCTACGGGGAGTCCTATTCCCTCTACCCTATCCTCATCATCCCGATGCAACACGTAAAACGATAACGCCTGGTGGTGGTTTGTACGATGCATACAGTGTTATTTATGATGCGACGCGTAATGGGATGTCGGATACTAATGAGCGTTCGACATTAAATTCTACTGAAAGTGGCTCCCAATCTCCCTTAGATCATCGATCGTAGTTATTGTAAATAGAGAAAATCGTCAATTTTTTATATGAGATTGTGCAGTCAGAAAAATTACCTAAACAATAAAAATTGTTTTTACTTAAAAAAACAAATTTATTGCAGATTTTGGTCATGTCGAGTAAAAATTTTTTATGTGAATAAATATTTAATTTAGTTCCATTAAATTTTGGATTAGTATCAAATAACCATTTAATTGATTTTATTATTATTTATTTATTTAGTTATGTATCGATATAGTCACATAATCGATTTAATTTTAATAGATAAATTATTTTCGTAAATTTAATAATAATTTTACTTGAAAGTCATTAATTGATCGGAGGGTTATTTAAAGATCATAAATTGAGCCTTCAGTTATGAAAATATGTTCTCTCCGAAAATGTAATTTTCCAAAAAATTCACCCCAAATATTTTCCCTCTATTTCTCCAGAATAAATGACCAAATCCTCCCAATGACTTTTTCCTCTTCTTTCATTCATTCTTCTTTGTTTCTGCGATTGGATACACTATCCAATACATCAGGAGCAGGCGGACGTATCTTCTTGCGACAATCTCCCGGATGAACAACATTTGTTATCGTTCTTCCACGTCATTCTTCTGGTATCAATTTCACTCGAGCTTTTTTCCCGGACGGATGGGCTTGAAGGGATCGATGACGCGGGCTAAAAAATTAGGCGAAGGGGAAAAATTTCTACGAGTACTGAGTGAGTGGATAATTACTGTTGTTTACGCTGACTCGACGGCCCCTTGACTACTTAACGAGGCGCAGAGTATTTGCAATAAATGGATGAGGATTTTTCCTCCCACCGGTAGGGTTCACCCCAAGGTGATTAGTTTCGTTACGGCTATTTGAGTTATCAATTGACTAACAAATCACTCAAGATGTTGTTTTAATAGCGAAAAATATTGGTTAACCCCACAGCTATTTTTCATTAATTAAATCGTGTAATTTATTTTTCTTTCAGGAGAAAATTCTCCACCCCGGGTATGTGAGTCTTGTGCAGATGGTGTCCTACATCCTACCACGAGCCTAGCACGTCTCATCCCTCGAGGGAGTACAGGAGGGAGGGAAAAAAATGCCTGATAAATCACAGGTTTCACAAGAAAATTCTCCTGCATCATCGTGAAATCCTTCTCTTCCGGGCGTCCCTCATCTTTATCCATCGTGTGCCCAACGGATTAGTCGGTTTCCCTCCGCCAAGCTTTCCGCATCGTTTGACCCACCAAAAATTCAACTCATCCCTACCAAACTAGAGTCAAAAAATTTCGTGCACTAACTTCCCAATTCCGTCGCTTTTGGTTGAATTTTCACGTCAGTTGATGGTTACGTAATTCAACTTTATAAAATTAAATAAACATAGTAAAAGGGCTTTTAAAATTTTTCTACTCCATTAAATTACGGTATAAATGAGGTCAAATGTGCATGTGAATATCTCAAAACCACAGATAACGAGGAAATAAAAATGGCAAAATTCCTGGGGAACTTGTGGAACAAGTTCTTTGAACGACAATTTTATTTTTCTTTTAATTCTCCGAGTCATTCCATTGTCCAGTCAGAAAAAAAAATTCACCAGTACGTGACGTTATTACCCCCAGGGCCCCCCCTCTACAGCAATGTCGAGAATACCCATGGAGTTTCCATAAAGCACGAGAAAAAATAAAAAGGGCGATTTTATATTCTTTCATCCCCCTTGTTTTATATTTTCCACTTTTTGTTTTGACTCAACGAGAGAAGCATGAGTCTCGGGGTCGTGCTCTTTCGCCCCGTTGACACGCTGTGCCACTCGACGGACTCTTCCACTTCATCCCTCCGTAGCCCCCTCGCCCCCCCCCCTCCCCCGCCCCTCGCTGCCCTTCTTTTTATTCCAACGAAGCTCAATGTTTTTTCACAAACTATTTTCTCCCTTTTCTCCGTCTCTCGGCGAGTCAAATATTAATTCCACGCTCGATGCTTCCACTTTTCGCCACCCTCTCGGCCTTTTCCAACCCTCTGGATATACACTTCGGTATAAAGTGTGCGTAACAGAGGAAAGGTGAAATTATACCGAGCTGCATGAATCTCGACACAAGTTTAATAAAAAATGAGTAGGAGTGCTTCTTTATTCCTTCAGATTATGGGTCTTAATTACATTTCTCTCTACTCTTCTTGTGTTTCTTATTGTCTTGGCATACTGAATGGATTTATATAAAATTGTAACAGTTGGATTTTACGATTTTCATTAAATTCTTTTTAGTTTGTTATTATTATTTTTTTAACTGAAATTTAAATAATTCGTTGGCGTTTTTTATACTGTCTTGTTACAAAGGATTTAAGTTGTCGAGTTTTTATCAAGATTTATTAATTTAAAAGGTGATTAATTTTAAGAAATTACATGATGATGGAGCTTTATTAATATGATGCAGAGCCAACTTTAGTTCATTACAATAATTGCAATTAATTTTGAAACCTATGGTATTTTTTATTTCTAAGAAATGAATGATAAATCTAATTCAATTTTCTGTTCTAGAAGAACAGAGGACAGGGATGATCATTTATTTTTTCTGACTATCACTATCACGATTAATTCAAAGGAATTCTCACCCTCTCCAGTCACCCCACTCATTCTGATGGAGATATCGAGCTAATGACATGTTCCATTAACCTCAAATGGAAAAGAAAATGAATTGAAATAAGTGTCGGCAACACAGAAAATGCGAAATTATCTCGAGCTGCATAAATCTCAACACGAGGTGTAGAAAAATAGAGAAGATCTCCTTTATTCCCTCAGCTTATGGGTCTTAATTACATTTCTCCTCATCTCTTTTTTCCCCACTTCATCACGACCGGTCCCATTACCCCTCCGCCCATTAAGTCCGTCAAAAGCTAAGCACAGAGACGTGATATCTCCACTATATTTTCCGCTGTTTGAGTGTAAATACAGGTGAGAGAAAAAAAAAGATATATATATATATATATAACCAGCGGAAAAATGCACACGCATTGGATGGTGGGTATTAAAACCATGTCCCTTTTCACTTTGCCCCCGAAGTCGAGTTATAATTCTTACTGCCGAGAAGTTGCGGTTCTCTCTTTTCCTTTCATCTTTCTCGGCTTTTGTGGAAGGAATACTCTTGAAATGCCTCCCACGCCTCACCAGCCCGCCACACCCTCCCCTCAGTATCTTAATTATATTTTATCGTAGAGCTCTGTCACTCTTATTTAAATTCAAATAGTCCACCCTGGTATTATCTGATGACCCGCTTCTCCCCCGTCATTTCCTCTTTATTACATTCCAATGGATAATTATGGAATTATATTTTTCAATTATTATGCTAATTCGCCGCCGGGACGAGTGCAGTAAAAATATAGGTCTGCATATAATTTTTTTTTTATTTCGCGGAATATATGCTTTGCATTTTGGAAACGTAGAAAAAAATAAACTGAAAATTAAAAGATTAAAAAGATCCAACTTTGTATTGCGATTTTTCAAAATTTTATTTTTCAGAATTTGGTCAAAACATTCCTGAATTCATAATTCACCATTCCTAATTCGATATTCCTTATTCTGTGTTACTAAAACACTAAGTTATGCGAGTAAAGTTAAATGGAATGTAAATAATTTATCCTTCAGTAACTGTTTTTTTTTTTACCTCATTCTCTCCAACAATTTTCCATTGTTTTATCCTAAAGAAAAATAATTCTTCAATTCACATCGTCCTTGAGATGAAACAATACCACTAAGTGTATCCCTAAAATAATTCCCCAATGTCAAAATAATTTTTCCTCAGAAACTCCAGCCGAACAGTTTCAAATAAAATACAGGGACTTTTAAAAATTCCGAAACAATTACCGCTTTTTGCGATAATCCCCGCGGCACTGATTCTGTGAAGTGTTTCTCTTCTCTAAAGAACGAGGCAACGGGAACGATGAGACCAAGTAGTGGAATGAGAGGAAGAGCAGAAGAAAACGAGCAAGAGAGAGAAAAAAAAACGGGTGGGAGCAACGGGGGGAGGGGGAGGGAGATATCCATGAAGTGAGGTCGAGGGCCGGCCCACACGCGCGATGCATTCTTTTATATTCATCCGCCTTACCGCCAAAGTCCACGTGTATACAATAACATATGTATACATACTCCGATATGAAATATAAAATAAAAGTGAATGAGAAAAATATGGGAGAAAAGGGATAAATAATAATTGCGGTGTATTTGCGAAGGTCGACATTTACGTTTCCCCGGGTACATATCAAGGGATAATTTTCTAATGGGGGGCCATCGTACATATACAACTTTCATATGACTGTAATTACATCAGGACGCAGTGTCCCTGTATAATGATTCGAGCGGAAGAGGTTGGAGAGGCTCTAGGCATTATTAACGGATGGTAATAAATGACATGCCTGGAGGCTTGTGAAAAGAGACAATTCCAATGGCAAAAAAAACATATTTTTCGTCATTTCCATCGCAATTATCTTCACAATAATTGATTTAAGCTAAACAAGTCATAGGGCATGTTATCTTGAAAATTTTGTCAGCTATAAAAAATGTTTTACGATATTTATTGATAAACCCACTCGTTATCGAGATACTTCCCAAAGTTAATGGGACCGGTGAACAACCAATACAATTTTTCATTATTGTCCTTTGCGAATTGTATCGAGAATAATTAGGTTGAGGACAAAATAGATCGGAGAGGAAGGTTCCACGATGTTTCCTTCTGAAGAGATAGATTTTTTTGATATTGTTCATCGAAAAAATTATGAATGGCACTTCGACATTCAGATATTGATTCAAGTCCCCAATTTTTCTCATGAAAAATTAGTTCATACGAGAGTGAAGACATGCGACCCGGAATAATGTAGTGGCTAATGGTCTCGAATCAAAGTCACCATGGTATAACCCAAGGCGGCGAGAGTATATTGGGTTCACTGTTGGACCAGAGTGCGATCGATCTTAACGTCGAGTGGCGGCATTATCCCTCTTAATCAATGATACCCTGGTTACGGACGTTTCCCAAGGTACTACGCTGCATCCGAGGTATTCACACACTAGTCCCATCATCCCACAGCCGCTGTTAATTGAAATCATATCGCTGCTTCATGTTACAATTGAACATGCTTTTTTCATTATGCAAAATAGTGTTTGGTTACAGTAACTTTAATTGTAAAAAAAATGCTTCGTTTGCCATTTTTCTATGCGTTTCGGCAATTATCCTATATAATAAGAGAGAGGCATCGGGAGTCTCGAATGAGCACTCGAATGAAAACTCGAATGCTAATCGATTTCATGAAAGTCGAATCGAAGGCTCT
>JAPYZN010002455.1:0-11877 GCA_030522865.1 Psyttalia lounsburyi
TTGATTACTTGACTCTATCCTATGTTCATTTGTACCTGTGGAAGTTTGTAGTAATAACGGTTAGATTTACGCAAAACAAAAATCTTCTAGTCATGCGGTCAATATTTCTTGCTCCAAATATAATACGATTATGTCAAATTGCTTACTAAACTGGAGTAACTTGGTGTGGGTTGAGATCTCATGGCATATACGAGAGAATAAATAGTTATTTTTCAGAAGTTATTGTTTTCTAGGCTTGAATAGATAAAAGTCGGTTTATTTCCTGTAAGTAACAAAATTTTCTTCCCGTTAATAAATTTACTTGGTAGAAGAAGTTTTTTTTCTCAGTGTAGGCTTGGGTTGCAGATAAGTTCAATATAGAATAATGGGAGCAAATCTCCGAAAAATTGGTCATAAATTCCTATGTCATTTGAGTTAAAATTTTTTTATAAGAAAAGAAAAAGTAACAAGTTTCAGATAGCAAGAAAATTTTACTGATTAATAATTTCATTGACAATTTCACTGTCGAATTGAATCTCACTTCTTGTCAATTTTAATTCGTCATTGTTTAAATATTGACCAGACTGATTACTTCAATTGTTGATTGATGAAGAATTACTGTTCAGAGTTATTAGATTGTTGTGAATACAATACAATAAAAATATTTGAACGATATTTAAATTTATCATCCCAGTGGCCGTGAGCCGAAAGATTGGCGATAAAATATGGGAAATTGTCGAGGGGTGTCTGGAGTTAGAAAAAGTGAGAAAATAACATGTGACGATCAGGGCGAACAATGTATGCATGACGTATAAATAATACATTACAAAAGTGAAATTGACGTGCATCAATGAATTATCATTGTACACATACAAACTGCAATGTAAAAAGGAAATCTAGTGGCAAAAACTTGCGAAGATATTTCTGCGTTTTTGTCTTCCATAGTCAACTGAAGTAATTGACGTCATTCAAATTTTTGCGCGACAATGATCACGCACGTGTAGTACGTTCGGAGGGCGCCACCCGCGACAATCAACAAAATTTGTAAAGGACAAAGTCCATGCTCCATTCGCCGCACACCGGCTCTAGTGGGGTATAAGCATTTACGTCGCGGTTTTGAAAGAGGATCGTGTCACGTTAGTGTTAAAAGGGATTCCACTTTTGTACCAACTACCATTCAATATTATCTACAATGTTGAAGGTAATTATATGGTTTTTAACGACCCTGAATAATTTTCTTTTAATATAATGCTGATAAGCTACTTAGTAACATGGTTCAAAGGTCAATATGGGATGTACAATTTTAATGAAAGCACGTAATGTTCATGACTTTTTATGTGACTTTGATCCTTTTTCCTATCATTCATATTCATTTACGTTCATTGATAATTTAATAGAACCTAGTGACACTCGTTACGGGAGGTGCATCCGGCCTTGGTCGGGGCACAGTCGAGCGATTCGTGAGAAATGGAGCAAAAGTTATCGTCGCCGATCTACCAACGTCTAAGGGCAGAGAGGTTGCTGAGGAGCTCGGACAGAATGCTGTGTTCTCCCCTATGGATGTAAGAGAGCCCATAGACCTTAATGAATACAAGATGAAATCTCAATATAACGAAAAATAATCATTTGGCTTCGCAATTTCCATCATTCTCGTAACTTCTTCACTTATCCGTTTGATTAAATAATTGGAATAAACAGACTCAATAGATAAATCAGTAAGAGAATCATGAGACATCAAGAATCAATATCCAAATTTAATATTCAATAGCCACTCAACTGCAAAATACTCCTAGAAAACTTAAATTCAGAAAAAAAATCATAAACTAGATTGTTCAAGACTGTTGACGTGTTCTGCAATCATCTTATCATAACACTATCTTCTATATTATTGACATAGACCAGGTGATGAATGTTAATTATACCATTAAAGATTAAATATCTGCATTTATAATAGGTAGACTTGAGGCATGTTATCTGTGTAATATTTAGTAGTCTTCTTATAATATGAGTCGTGAAATATTTTTCAAGATCCTCCGTAAAAAGTATTCGCTACTAAATTACTTTCCGCTTTACCATTACCTTTCGTGCAATTCAATTCGTCAGGATTTTTCCCTGGAAAGTTGTATGACTCTGCTACTGACATTATCTCAACCCATTACACAATAATTTTGTAGGTGACATCCGAGATAGACGTCCTGCAAGCTCTGGACTTTGCAAAAGAAAAATTCGGCCGCTTGGATGCAGTAGTGAATGCTGCAGGCATAGCATCCGCCATTCGAGTCTACAACTTCAACAAAAGTAAGTCGCACGACTTGGAAACTTTCGCCCGAGTCATTCATGTGAACACAGTTGGAACCTTCAACGTAATTCGTCTGTCAGTTGGGCTGATGGGTGCCAATGAGCCCAACGCGGATGGTCAACGGGGAGTAATCGTGAATACCGCGAGTGTTGCAGCCTTCGATGGTCAGATTGGCCAGGCCGCTTATTCCGCCAGCAAAGCCGCGGTCGTTGGCATGACCCTGCCTATTGCCCGGGACTTGTCCACTCAAGGAATCCGAGTCTGTACAATTGCCCCGGGCCTATTCGACACTCCAATGCTTCAGAGTTTGCCTGACAAAGTTCGTAACTTCTTGGCTAACAGTATTCCATTCCCCCCGAGGCTGGGAAAGCCGGACGAGTACGCCCAGCTGGCTGAGGCTATCATTCTGAATCCATTGTTGAATGGAGAGACCATCAGACTCGATGGAGCCCTTCGTATGCAGCCATAAAATGTACAGATTCAATGACAATTTGTAACATTTCATACTGTTACATTTTTTTATACTATTGTTGCTTCCGGTGAAAATGAATAAATATATCGAGCCACGCTCTTATTTTTCGAACGATGAATTTGCGTCTGTTGTTTTTCTTGTGGGTGAATGAATATAAATGACCATTGATAACTAACGTACAGGGTCCAATATCAATGATAAAAATAAAATTGATAAAAACATTAAGACATCAAATTGAAGCTAGGAATAAATTCAACTAGCTAAACTTTCCAACTCCTCCAGTTTCATGCGAATAACTACGAACATATTGGAGGGACTAAATCATCTGATATAGAAATGATAACATATGAGGGATTGTTGAAATGTTAACTACTCATATCAATTTTCTCCATGACTTTAATTAACGTGGGATGGATTTAATGATAATTATCTCTATACATCCAACACCAGTCTCAGTTATTCTCTGATTACACATTGATCAATGGACACAATGATTTATCGAGGCCATTTATCATCTAACACAGGTATCGACAATTCACTTTATTATTTTATGACTGTACAGTAATAGATCTCTTTTTTTCGTTAGTTCGTTAGTTTTTACTCTTCTTTGTTAATTCTTCAATATATTTCTCCTCGTAATCACGCGACATCCTTTTCCTTTTTCATTCGCTGTATTTTTAAATGTTCTTCGCGAGTGACACTGCAAAATTATTGCAACGATTTTTTCCGTTTATATCGTATTTAGTAGAGTCACTAAAGTATAATATAGCCTAGCAAAAGTTGTGTACATAACAATATCAACATAAAAATTTTAGTCGACAAATGTTGATGGATTTCTTTTACCTCATTAGTTTTTAATGGGTTACAGGCCCGCAGAATTTTCAATGGCTTTGGGAATGCAGGGGGGAGTGGGTATAACTTCGAAAAAAAATTTCGAAACATCTCATTGTTATTATCGTTTTTTTTCCTTTCATTTACCCAGGGCAATAATATCGTTATATTACGTTAGTCTTTGTTTCCAATAACCTCCGGAGATTTCCAAAAATCCAAGAGATGCTGAAATTTATTTTGATGATTTTTCGGAAGAGCCAGTTTGTTATTTAAGGCAGGATACGCATCTTCTCCGAGGTCTAGTCAATCCTAGGCATTTGATTCTTTGAGATTCTGTAATTTTTCCAACTGATCTGGTTGCAATTCGTCTGGAATACTGGCACGTCCACCGACAAGCATCTTCTCTGGTATAATGTCTGGCTGTTCATCGCTCGTTTCAATATCAGTCTGCAGTTCGATAACAGTACGACGTGAGGGTAATGACTGTGAATTATCAGCTGTACTTGGTCCTGATGTTGAATCTCCATCAGATCCAGAACTACTGCTTACCGGAAATGGTGCTGAATCCGTTGGTAAATCATCCACCGTTGATTTCTCCTCGACTTCCTCAATGTTGTCATCAGTCATCTCTTTAGTTTCCTCCTCGCTCTTCATCTCGACTTTAGTTTCTGTCTCGGATTCTGTACTGACTGGCTCCTCGGGAGGTTCGGGTACATCGTCCGGGGGATCCTCACCATCACCTGGAAATGGATGTTCAACTTCCTCCATAGGTGTTGCAGCTGTTATCACAATCTGTGCAACACCCAAACCAAAATCATCATCCTGACCTTCAGACTTCATCTCTTTCTTCGTTTTAGGCGCAATGTCACCGTCGACCTCTTCACCTTCCTGTATGCATGGGAAAAAATCATTAATATATTATTCATGGGGTTTTTGTTGTAATGTTTCAATAACCAGTGGTTTTTTATTCAAACAATGTTTTATTGAAAATTCTAATATTACGTATGCGAGACTAATTATCACATCAGCAATTTACCTGTTCGCCTGATTCATCCGATACTTGTACGACTGCACGGTGAGATTTTTTTGTAAGCATATTTATCAATTTTTTAGGCAGAATAAATAAGGGAACTGAGGGGTTTGGGGACACTTTTCTCACCTATTATTCCTGGCGGTTCGACTTGAGGACCATTGAATTGCATACCGTATTGGTCCTTCTGGGTTTTCGGCAAGTTTATGGCGAATCCGTCGGGGGCCTCGCCGTTTATCAACGGAGGTTTCTCTTCGCCTGATTCTGGAGATTTTAATCATTTTTTGTTTATTCATTTCAAGTGATGGAGCACGTTGGGAATTATTATTGCTTCGTACTTCAAATTTTGGTGAAGATTACGTCATTTCGATGGTGAGAACATTTTTTTTTAGTATTAAGGATTCGTACGTTTCACACGTTAGCCTTTCGTTTGAAGGTTGTCATATCGAACAATGGCTTTTCTCATTTCCACGTAACATTACTGGTTTTCTACTTGTTTCTCGAAGAAAAAGACCAAATCATATTTTACATTTTGTAGGTATAATATATTCCATCCCCATTATCAAAATAAATTAATACTCATCCCGGCGGGCAATTAAAACCTTTTTTCTCAGATCACTTCCCTTAGAGTTTATGCACGAAACAAAAAACTTGAAATCTATTTATTGTGTTTCACCATTCCACACCACGTATTCAAATGAATTCCTCTAATGTCAATTTTTCATCTGTAATTATCGATTGGCATTCAAAAGGTATACAATTTCGGTGCGGCATGGATAAATAGGAATCAATGAAATCTTGAGCGAAAGTCAAACATATCGCAATCAAGAATTGGAAATATTAAAAAAAATCAAAATTCTTCCCTTATCTCTCTCAATTACCATTGAACATTGCTCGTGTTATCTCATCAGCAAGAACGAACTCCGGTACGTCTGGTGGCGTGAAGACTGGGGGTGCAGAGCTGGGGGGTGTTGTCTCCTCCTGAGATGATGGAATAATGATTAATGAGTGGGAACGCACTCGAACGGAGACGATATACAGTTTAAAAATAGAAGCACCTGTGGGGTCAATGGAGAGCCATCGGGAGCGCACGGTTCGACGACCAGAGACGGAAACAGACCTGTCTGACCGCGCAATTCACCCTCCCACCAGCCGTCGTCCACGTCGTGTGGTTCTGTCTTTAGAACCCTCAATATGTCTCCCTCGAGGAATGTCAATTCTTCATCACACGTTGCATCGTAATCGTACAGGGCAATGCAGTAGACTTCGGACGCCTGAGTGAGATTGTCTGGCTGGGTCGGCGCTTCATTCACTGTAGCTGCGTGCAGATGTGCGTCTGTATAATAAACATAATTTTTTGCAGTTACAATTGACGATTTCAGGTTGACGTTACGTCAAACAAAGCGATAAACATCCATTTTTTGTTGTGAAGTTACCAGTTAAAAAATGCAATAACAAATTTAAACACAGAAGGCTATGGTACGGTATAATCCAACCGTCGGAACAGTGGTCATCAATTACTATCGGCTTTAAAAAGAATATATATTCAAACTGTTAGAGCTCATTTTTATAATCGTTAGGAAGTTTCTCGATTTTTAAATCAATCATTTTATCCGTCTAGTTATGAGAATTTTCACGCTCGTTCAACGTGGCAATGATGTTTTTTGTGTAAGCTCATATTCGATTGTATTGCTCTAACATCTTAAATGGAAGACCGAAGTGAATTTTAAAAGTCTTTTCCGATTTATAAGTTTTGGTTGTAATTTTCTTGAGGCTTCTCATATAGTTCTACTTTCATGAAGGATACCTAACATTTTATTTATTATTCTTATGATTTAATGTATTTGAGGCTGTTTGGTTCTGTAAATATTATTTTCTGCAGTTTTTGAGATAGTTTTTGCAACAGACACTCCATTTGAAAATATATTTCTTCTTTCAGATACAGTCAGTGATTTCAGTGATATGCAGTGGTTTTTTTCAACAATTGTTAAAATTTCGAAAATAATCGAAACTTCGCTCTCAGAAAAATATGAAATCTAGAAAAAATTAAATAATCATTAGAGGAGTCTAGCTAAGGTCATTTACAAGGTGATAATTCTGTAGAGTACACTGATTAGAATCTATTCAAGATCGCCTGACAATGGCTCCATTTTGAAAATACAATTTTCAGAAAATAAATACTTCCCCCCAAGTAAATAAATACCTGGTATAAATATTGTTGTTCTCAGTGTATGTCCGAGTAGTCTACAACATTTTTTTTGCACAACGTGCAATAAAATCATTGAATAATATTACCTGGATCGACAGCATCGTGATCATCAATGGTGTAATCAACAGAGGAGAAAGAAATTTGAGTGACAAGTCCTGGACCATGTGAAACAAGTCCAGTGGCAGTTGCTGATTCTCTCTCGACATCCAAGTAATTTTGTGGTACAAAGCCCTCCTCACCCCGATAATTCCGAGCTCGTAGCCATCCATCCCCATCGCCCTCGCCAACTACTTCCAACTGTTCGCTCTCGACGATCGATAGTTCATCGGGATTTTGCGCCTGAAAAGTTGAAAAATGGGGTTTCAATTAAAGAAGAGAAATCTCTCAGTGGTAGGTGGTGGCTATCGTACCATCCTTTTAATAACAGGACAGAACAGAACAAAACAGCAATTTCTACTTTTCTGATAACTTAGAGAAGAATTAACGGCTTATTTTCCAGTTCATAGTGCGAAATGAATTGGTTTTTCTCCTTGAAATTGTCACGAGGTGACCTTTTCTCGCTCAAATAAATTGAATTCCCTCCAGGAAAGTTTTTCCGGGAGGGTAAATAATAGATTAAGTGACTCATAAATATTTGCGAGAGAACATTAAAGTTTGCACAGTGTTAAAGTTCATTTCCTGCAGTTTTTCTTTCGTATCCATTCACCAAAGTATTTTACAGGAAACGCTAAGACATTTGCTCGTAATTTCTATTCATGCACCTCTCGAATAGCAAAGTTCAATAAGAAATATTTCATGGGAAAAATCAATAGACTGTATCGGTAGCGGTGGCTATGCAGTTACAGCCCGAGACTGACACGCGGTAGGTGAATTCTTTAACCAAGGTGGAAACATCATTGAAATAGTGCTCTCCCATTACTGTTAATTTTTCGAAACTTGAAAAAGATTTAGAAAAGAACAAATTTTAACAATAACTTCATATCAAGAAGTCGAACATCTCAACTAATTGAAAAAAATCATAACTTGAATACGAAAACAGTTGATTCTCCCTAACATTTAACGTATGCAAAAGGTACCGTTTCTCTTTAATTCTCTGTTTGATTTTTGAACGGAAGTCGTGCGAGAGCCCACCTTATCAGAACACGTTTAGGGGGTTGGGGATGAAAAAAATGCAAAAAATCCTAAGGCGGCAGAAGTTCAGAAAAAAACTTGGCTACAATACCTCGAGACTTCCAAAATTATTGGAACACATGTTTCGAATTCGTTGGATTGCAGAGATGTTAGAGGGAAATATTCCGATCAATTATGATGGCCGAGAATTGTTTGAGACTGAATTTCGGTCAAGCGGATTGCAGCATTTGACGAAAAAATGTTATTCTATTGAGACACTTTCACACAAATTTCAAGTCAGATGTTTTCAATTTAAAAAAAAAAATTTCCAAGTGCCTCCTAAAAATGGATGGATTTTTCCGTACGTGAAATAGATCAGATAAGTTTATTTACGTACATAGATTGAGTTAGACCGAAGAAATCCCACAGAGAATATATCAATAAAGTAAGTTGTTCAAGAAACAAAAATTCTAATGAGTTTGTAAATAATTTTTATCGAAAAAAAACGTGTAGAAACGTTAAGGAAAAAAGATAAAAATAAAAAATTGATTCAATAGAATAGGTGCAAAAGTAATACAATTTTCTAGTGGATACACTAGTTTTTGCCATGAACTTTCTTCGTACGTGTCGGTTCACAACGATATAAAGTATTCAACTCACTGTATACGAATATAACGCAGTACATTTGTACAATTGTGGTTGTTGGCCAGTGGTAATGGCTTCTGAAGATACAGGAATTTCAGTTTCGTCCTTGTCCTCTGTTCCCCAGTCTATTGATGTCGGATCGTCCCAGTCCGCTGCCATCTGTTCTATCCGCTGTTTTTCTTGTTCAAGTAGAGCTACAACCAAATAGGATGATTTTATTGTTTTTTTTTATCGAATGAATCCTTTATTGTGAAAACCGCAGAATTACCGTCGACTTCGGCACTATCGTGCCTCTCCCTCTCGTTCCTCTGGTCGTCCTCGTGATGTTCTGATGTGTGCCTACCACTTCCTGGCCTCTCTACCGTCGTCAAATCACTGCCAGCGTCGTTGTCACTGTCGTAGAAGGAATCCGAGGATGGATGTTCCTGGAATAATCAAGAAAAATTGGCCGGATTCACTTTGTCAGAGCTTTACCAGGCGCTATTCGCAGGCACTGATAGAAAGATTCATTAATTATACATAATATTTGTTCACAATTAGCTAAATGGAGCGTTGAATATGACCGATTGGGTAATAATTGACGATCAAAATACAAAAATAAAGATGGAATAAAAATATATAACTGAAAAATCAATTATTTGACATAATAAGTCTTTTCACTAAATTATACTACAAAAATACTTCTTTTTTTTATTTTATTTTTTTATACTATTTAACGGCTTAATCTACAAATAAGATTCCTGGCATTTTCCTTTCAACTATTAACATAAACCCTATTAACATAAATTTATCTTCACCAAAATAGAAGGACAAGAATGCTCTCTTTGTCAGTTCTCTACGATTTAACAAATATTGAATCGTTTGCCAGAAAAGTCGCTTCAGAAGAAAAGGTTTGAGAGAGCTCAAATAATTCTCATTGTTTATTCATAAGGAAGGAATGCTTAAAGATGAAGTATATCTTCGCAAGATACATTTGAATGACGATTTTTTTTGGTTGCAATTTAATTGATGAAATGAAATCGGTATTCAAAGATCTTCATATTTGGAGTAATTTCTAAGTTCTCGCGATAAATAAACAATTTAGCACAATAGAAAAATAATAATTACCGCTGCACCCGAAGCATCAGTTCTCACAGATAATGAGCTTGCTGATCGCGGCATATCCTGAACGCTGAGTGTCTCGGCCTCCTGGAGGAACTCGTCGACATTGACCCCCCCCAATCGCAAACACTCAATCCTCGCTTCGGCCTTCATTTTAGCAGTCTAATGAATGACCAGAAATAATTAATGCTCATCAACTGCTCTGTTTGAAAAGTGAATCCTGGATTTTCCGGAATTATGAAAGGGAATTGACAAGTACCTCAGCTCGACGCGCCGTATGCTTCAGCTCGTCAATCTTGGTGTCTAGATCGGGTCCATTGGGATCGTTAGGGTCACTCTGAAATTAAATAAATTACGTCAGGGATGAATTAGTAATTCAAATGGGCACTTCGTACCTTGTGTCCTGACTCCTTGAGTTGCTGAAGAGCTTGGAGTTTGCGATTACTTTCCCGAATCGTTGCCACTTCACGAGCAATTCTTTGGGACCAACGGCGGGCCTCTTTGCCGAGTGTTGTCGCAGCGGAGTGATCAGCGGTTACCCTAATGCAATCATTTCATTATCCACAAATATACAGAAATCAATAGCAGAAATTAACTTAGCGTAAAACTTTTTAGATTTTTCGTGTGATTTTTAGGCTTAAACAAAATTTTCTAATGGACATTTCTCTACAACAATCTTTTAGTAGAATTGACGTAAAATTAATACACGTATCCAAATATTCAATGAAAATTATCACTGATAAGACCTAAGAATTACGTTTCAAAATTTAATTTGAGAGGAAAGTAAAATTGTATAAAAAGTGTCAATCGTCACGTTAATTCGACAATTTGTTTCGTAACAATTACTCATCCATCTGAGGTCTGATGGCTAGCCATGAGTCAGAGTTAGGAAGAACTTTAAGAACATGTTCTTTAATTTTTCTGGAACGTTCCGTCAAAATTCTTAAACATCCAAATTTTATTTATGTTCTAGGTATAATGATTCTTGAAATTCCTGTGAAATATTACCCCTTCCAGAAAAATTACGTGTATCATATCTTTTCGCTGGCAGAGTTCGGTGGAGAAATTACAGAGCGTTACAGATTTATTCTTTTCAATTTCTATAGAAATTGGCGGAAAACAATTTACGCCAGCAGATTACGTGAATTCTTCCGTAATTTTTATTGAATATTTCTCTCCGTCCAGAATTTCAAATACAAGTCCAGTATGATTCTCTTGCCAAATTGCATACAAAGCGAAGGATTCAGCAAAAATTACAAAACAATTAGTGTAATCCGCATGGTAAATCATTGTGTGATTATTTCTAGAGATATGGAAGACAATAAATCTAAGATACTCAGTTAAATCTCAATAGTAATACCCCGAGTTGGTAAAATTTCGCAAAATCTCGTATATCCTGATGACTTTGTTGTGAATCTACAAGAGTGTCAGACTCCAAAATGCCGAGCGCTTGCACGAGCGATTTTCCAGAGAAACTTGACACAACCATTTGCTGGAGAGAAATAACAGACCATTTTGAGGCCACGGGTCTTGTGGAGATAATTTTTCGAGCCCGAGTTTCAGACATTCACAGCGCACTAATCAATTGATTGTAATTAATTTTTCACAGAAATTTGTTTTGTTTTTTTTCGGCCAACTTTCAGCCAATGTTGCACCATTTAAGGGAATATAAGCGTCCATAATAAAATATGAGATGCCTCAAAGAGATTTAAATATATTAATAGCAGCCTGGTGGCATCATTAAAATTTTACGGTCATTATTGAATTTATGGTATTGCCCTATTTATACAGAGAAAGTCAATAATCGCGGATTAAAAGGGACAACCATAGTCTCTCGTTATTTTATATAGTCAACACACCATTCAATTGGAAAGTTTGGAAGATTTCTTGCAAATAAATAAAGTCGTCAAGTTTTTCACGAGAATATTTTTTCTAGTCTGCAAAGCTTGACTGGTAAAGGGATACAATACCACCCTCAAAATAATTATTTTGAGTATTCCTACAAACTCCTTTGAAAATCTGAATTAATTCACCACTTAGTACCTAAAGTAAGTATAATCCACAATAAAATCAAGTTGGACTCAGTTAGGTGAAAAGTTATAGTGATGGGAGATGAGCACCTTTGTGCACCATGGTGCACCTTTTGGGGTTCATTCCAGCCGCGTCCCTGTCGCGAACCCTGGGTAACGCTAAGTGCTGGA
>JAPYZN010002456.1:0-11866 GCA_030522865.1 Psyttalia lounsburyi
AAACTTGTCGTTCCACTGGGTGGAACTGTACGGCGTGAGCATCATAGTGATGCGCTCGAAATTTTGACGCCGAGGGCTACACGACAACAACCTTAATGGCGAAGTTACTTGTAAGAGTGGCCTCAGTATATACTGAAGTCAGCATAAGTTTTAACATGAAATGCTACCCCTACCACCTCCATTGTGCGTATGATCGTGTTACCCCCACTCCTTCAGTTGATGTTAAAAGTTATGCTGACTGAACCATAGCCGCGACCCGGCCGTTATCGACCTTCTCGCCTGCTCCCTGTTTGACTTACAGGTCCGGGCTCCAAGTGAATTATGTGCCCTGCCTTACTTACAGTTACGGGTTCCATCGTAGTTCACGCGCCACCGCTACGATTTTGCTGGCTGAATGTTAGCGCTATATATATATATATAGCAATCTCCCTTATAATCGCTGGGATGGTCGCCTGTATTTTCATAACCTCACATTAGAGTCAGTGTCACGAGTGTCACTTCTTGTTGATAAACTATTATTAATTAGAATTAATATTTCATCAAACGTGAATGAAGTAAAAGGTATTAATAGATTTGTAAAACTCAAACCATTTTCCAAATTTTCTTCTGCAACTTTCAAAAATATCCGACAAATTATCATCGGCACAATACACATGTTTAAAAACCACTTTGAGAATGTTTCATTGATTAATGCCATAAAATATCATGATTCTAAAAACTTACAAATCCTCATCAGAACAAAAAAGACATTTATTCATATATTAATTATGGGAGAATATTGATAGTGCAGAAAAACACACACACACTGTGAAAAAACATAACAAAGATAAGCAACAATGTTTAGTTGAAAATGGTAAAAATGAAATATTTATGTTCAGAATTGACAAATCTTCAAAATAGTTCTCTACCTTTAACAACAATAAAAAAATCTCTTTTGTAGAAAGATGGTACTGGAAGTTATTTAAAAACAAAATTTACAAGATTGATAGCAATATTGGAAACTGAGGATAGTCTCGAAATGACTAGGACAAGAGTTTATTTTTTATCAGTTTTAAATAATGTCTTCAATTAACAATCTCGATAATTTTAATACTAACATTCAAATCTGGAATTATCATTTATTCATCATGTGATATTTTCTCGATGATAATTTGTCGCCTACTCTTCGCGTATGGAGCAATTTAATAGAAAATTCTGGCGAACTGGTTGAAACGGGAAAAGGAAATAACAATTGTATAAACAAATTGCATTCTCTAGAAAAGTACTCATCAGAATAATTCAAGAAATAGATTGGATTAAAAATCGATTTAATTTTATACATTCAATAGAATAGTCTATCAAACTGTTCAGCATTTTCTATTTAATTATATCCTGTGTCTCATTCCTCTCATAAAACATGAACAGAGGGAAATTCTAACGATAAAAATAACCCCAATATAATTACCGGCAGTTGAAAAAAATGTCGTCCTGGAAGAAAGCAGCGAAATCAGTCCAAAAAACTCATCGTGAGCGTCACCAGCCCGAGTCCCGCCAGCACTTGGGTCTCCTCGAGAAGAAGAAAGACTATAAACTCCGTGCAAACGATTACCATGAGAAACAGTCAACGATAAAGCTCCTTCGGAAGCGTGCACTCAACAAAAACCCCGATGAATTCTACTTTCACATGATAAATTCAAAAGTCGAGGATGGAGTGCACAGGGAGAAAGACAAACCGGACGAACACACGCCAGAGCAGATAAAGCTCATGGAAACTCAGGATTTGAAGTACATAGCTTACAAACGTCATCTGGAGAGTGTCAAAATAAATAAATTGCAGAGCCAGCTGCACATGCTGGACGCGGTCAACGAGACAAAGAACAAGCATATTTTCTTCGTTGACGATGGCGAGGAAGCCAAGAACTTTGACCTTGCTAAGAGGCTCGATACTCATCCCGATTTGATCGATCGCAAGATCAACAGGCCGAGGTTATCGAAGCTAGAGAGCATGAAACTTCCTGATATCGACGACAAAACACTCGCAAAGATTGAGCAGCAAAAGCATATGGCGTACGTAGAGCTGAGGAAGAGGGTGGATCGTGAACGCGAGCTGACGGTTGTTCAGCAGAAGCTGGAAATTCGTAGGGCCTTGAAAAATAAAGGGGTGGAGAAGCCGAAAGTTGTGAGGCAAGGGTCCAAGGAGGCCGCACCCATTTATAAGTGGAAATTTCAACGCAGTCGATGATTATTATTATTGAATAAAGAGGATTCTCATGGTTTTCATAATGAATGGAATTTTTTCAGTTCACCTGCATCTAACATTTTATTCAAGGTTGTTTAATCGGAGAATTCGTCCCATGAACAATTTTTAAATGGTATTCATTTTGGTATCAGCTGACGGCCGTGTCATTCGTGAATTTGTAAGATAGTTTTTTCATTATCGGAGTTTTTTGGGAATTCTATAAAATGCCATAAGCTCTGTATGACGGTTTTTACAAATATTACAAACGTTTTAAAGCGTGAAAAAAATACAAAATTATTATCTTTGAAATTATAAATTTATTTCCAATTCTTCAGAAGAGTTAATGAAGAAATATAAATTCATAAAAAGTTACGTTCAATGTTTGGGTATTGAAAAAAGTTGAGTTATCTTAACCATAGATCACTTTTTGCTTATAAAGATAGAAATAATTTTGCGTCAATTATTCCTCTATTCTGTTCGAATAAATTTCTAAATACATTTTGCATATTTAATATTGTATAAAATGTCATAAGGTATTTACGATTTTTCAGAACTATGACAAATTCTTTTAAACCCTCTAAGAATAAAAATATCAGAATTGTTGGAATTTAAAAATTATTTAGGCAGTCCCACAAGATTTAGTTTTTCATGAATTTGTTGCAGTGAAATTATATAAAAAGTTGACTCCATAAACCGGTGGATGACGACTGGGAAAGTATTTTGTGCGATCTTCAGCTCCATATCGCTGCAATCTGAGTTGTCCACTAGTAAGAGGCGGAGATCCTAAAGGTTGCATTTGCCCTCCTCCAATCATTCCCGGCATACCTGGAGGTCTTGAAGATGTCGAAGGTTGTTGCATTTGCCCTCCAGTCATTCCTGGCATGGCTGAAGGTTGTGCAGATCCTGAAGATTGTTGCATTTGCCCTCCTGCAGTCATTCCTGGCATGGCTGGAGGTCGTGCAGATCCTGAAGTTTGTTGCATTTGCCCTCCCGCAGTCATTCCTGGCATGCCTGGAGATACTGGAGGTGTTGAAGGACTTCCAGCCGTTGTTGTAATTCGTGGTGGTGAAGGTGTAGTCGGGAGAGCTATTATCATTTGGTTCATTGGAACTCCAGTAGTAGTTCGATTCGGCATTGCAGTCATTGATGTTCCGTTAGCCATCGGCAGCTCTGTCGAAATGCTCACGCAAGTGTAGTTAATTCTCCACTCCTGGTCCTTTGTTGTTATTTGAAATCGCGGGCAGATGGTCAGCGATCGCGGGAATGCATTCAACTCGATGAGATTGAGGCAAACTCCGGAGAATAAACTTCCCGGTATCAATGTACAGATTTTGAGGGGTCTGTAAACTGAATAATTTCATTTTTTGCGATTTATGGATGAGAAAATCACGTGATAAAAAATTCTATGAGATTTCTATAAAACGCTCTTCTAGGTTTTGACCGACTTTGCACATTTTGTTTTTTCATTTGAAATTTTTAATGTCAAATATTTTGTAAGAGGAGTCGATTTAATTCGATTTTTCGATGCAAGTTAATCGGCTGAGATATTTTCCGTTGAATTTCGTTGGCCGAAATTGGTTCAATTATTTTATTGATTTTCTTTTCATCAAAACAGATAGAATAGCCGAAAAATTTGAAAATTCATATTAAGAATAAGTTGTATAGAAAAAATGTAATTTTATTGCGTTTTTAATTAGTATTGTTGATTTTTATATTGAGAATAGTCCCGCAACCTCTCTGATTCATTTTAAATTCCATCCAATGGTTTCCTGTGACGTCACAAAAATATGAAACGCCTTCCTTTTGATCTTTTTATTTTTTCATTGAATATTTTCAAAGAATCGGCCAACAATCGCTAGAAAGTTTAATAACAATCGAATGTAAATTTCTGATGATTTCAGTTGATTTTTATCCGAAATATTCCACTCGAGAGAGTATCATTGAAAATCTAGTATACCTACCTGTTACGGTCATGGATCTTACAGTATTTGAATCCAGAGAGATATCAACATTTAGTCCGTTGCGTTGATACATCAAATTGGCACAAACTAATTGGACAAAACGAATGCAGTTCTTATTGAAAATATTTAATTGATGAAATTAAATTTGTGAGACAGGCCAAATTAAAATTCGGTGGAAATTTAAAAATTCTATAGATACAGAGAAAACAAGTTTTCGATTTCATGCATGTTTTTTTTAGGTTTAGAAATTGATTACTAAATTTTTAGGAACTTACCCTTGGAAAAAACGGGTTATTTTTTAGGAACTTTGCAATTCTGCAAAAAAACTCACGTCTTCTTTGTGCTTTGATGAGCAATAGGGTAACATCCTCACAGCAATTGCAAGATTGTTGGGTAGTACAAGTGCACGGCCTTTCGTTGATCGCGTTGGATTTGTAGAAGAGAAACCTCTTCTCCCTTTCTTCGAGCCGCTGATGATGCGTATTCTTACTTCCCTCGTTATTACTGTACTTCACTCCCAGTATTAGGCGGAGATTGATCGATAAGAAGATGGTGAATGTTATCAATGAAGTAATGTACATTTTCTCCATCAGAATCATTCTGCAATTCTACAGCTTTACAGCGCGCTTCTTTTAATGGAAAATTTTCAACAATCTTTTAAATAAACCGTTTCAACCCAGACATTTCCTATAAAAATACCTCGACATAAATTTCCGTTCAGTCCAGGGATTTATATAGAAAATATATAATCGATTAAATAAACATGATTACACAAAAAAATTCAATTCGATTAATGTTTTCTGTCTGTTGGACATTTCCACTGAAGAAACGAACGTGTATATTTTTTTGAGAGGGATCAATTTGTAATCTCACCATAGAGAAATAATTTAAAATAATATAATAAGAAAGTTCATCCATGAGAAAATTCAGTTCTATTAATTATTAATTTTCGATTTCTATTGAATGATGAAATTGTTTTCTTTTTTATAGAGAAGGATCTATTCAATTCAATGAAGAAATGTTCAAAAGAACTAACTCAAAGACAATGTTCGAACAACGGTCACCGATCGACTGACTTGAAATTACAATTTTTCGCGGTATGTCGACGATGTGTAATACAGGAAATACCGATAATAAAACGTAATTTAGGGAGAGTGAATGCATTATTCTGCTCGTTTTGTTTGCGGAATCTGAGGACAATTGAGATCCTAGTGAAAGCTGAACAATTTTAATTTCAGTATATAAATATATTTGATGATATTTACATGACATTAATAAATATTTGACAAACAATTACAACAATTAAACCATAAATTATAAGTAAAAGAGCGTGGAAATTCGGCGAATAGAATTTGTGAAGTCTTTTTTCATTTTTTTCCGTTAAAAAGAACTGTTAAATTTGACTGTTCTTTTGTTTAGAAAAAATTATGGCTTTTTTTTTAATCTCAGATTTCGCATGATTAATCCCTCATTTTTGAGAATTTAATAATCATCATCATCATCATCATCATCGTCATCTTCGTCATCGTATTCGTCATACTCGTCGCTATCCGGACCGTTTCCGTCGTCAGGATCTTCTGGGAGAAATTCTACTTGGCCAATACCTCCACCGTCCTCAGGTCTCACCAGAGCCACTCCATTTGCCCCGAGTCGAATGCAGTCTAGCCCCATCTGACATAAAAATTGGCGGATCGTTTATATTCAAATGCTATCAGTTCCTTTAATTTTAATGGTGTGTTTTGACTTTGTTTCACAGCTTTTGATAATATTTTAATTTACCAATTGCATAAGCTACTTTAAGAGGGCGGCGGTCTCTCTACTTTTTGCAAGTACCAATAGTTGCAAGTACCAATAGACAAAATGTAAAGACTATCCTAAAATCTTCATTTTTTTCCATAACATTTTGTCGTTCAATTAACCGAAGAAATCGAATAATTCCAAATTCCATACGATTAATTTTGCGAACGAACCATAAAATAAATATTCGTTGAGAAATAGTGGAAATTTGGAGGATTAGTTTTTTTTTACGCGTAAAAAAATCTGCCAATTACGATTTTCGATAGGGAAAGTAAACAAAAATCGTTGGATCTGTATTTGCATCGCAGAAGTTATAATATAAATGACGGCTAGAAATCTATGTGTCACTTATTGCTTTTTCATATGTCAATGTAATTCTCTCTCCATTGTGAACTTAATTTATTTTCGGATTTGAGAGGAAACTGTAGTTCCCACTAGAAGTCTCCATCGGGCCAAAATTCATTAGGCGGATTCCTGTTGTCTATAGAGTGAAAATTAAATTAATTAATTAATTCCGAGCGGACTTTCATTTTTGGAGTATGTATTGAAAACTCAAAGAGTCAGTTTTTTAAAACTCATGGAATTCGATTCCTAAGCAAATTTGGAATAAATCTGGTGACTTAGAACTACCAAACTCGATATTAAATGTTTTTTCTTGATCTTGGGAGACGTCCGAGGATCAGTTTCTCGTTTTTCGCGTTTTACTCGGCTCCAATGGCCCGGAGAGTCAAAAAGAAGGTATTTTCGAATTTCTGGAAAATATGGTTCTCCGTAGACCCGATTGACTGACTTAAAATCGATTATCTAATTTAAAATAACCGTAATAACAAAAATTAAGATAATCGATTATCTTAATTTATAAATTCATGTGCGACTTCAGGTATTTTAGTATTTCTCAGCAACCACGGGATTTAGCTTCCTAAAATCAATGGCGTCCGATTCCTGAGGAAATTTCCTACCGTTTAATTCTTTAGACGCCACAGAAGGTCGATTTTGTAATTTTTCAGGTACATAAAGCCGCCCGGAAGATGATAAAAACATTAAATAATTCCAGGTTACTTCAGTTTTTTTAAGATTTCTCGAAAACTCCCTAAACATTACATTATTTTCCACTTCTCTCGTTGCAAACCGCAATTTTTCGATTGTTTTTAATCTTAAAAACTTCATTACCCCTACAATGTTCAATATTTTCCACGAAAATTTCGTTTGGGTGTTCGATATGCCCATTCGCAAAATCAATCTTATGAAATTCAAAATGACTAAATTTCAACTGTTAATTGACGAATGAATATTATTATAAAATGAAAATTTCGTACTGTACTTCATCTGCAATCTTTTTTGACAAAGAAGAAATTGAAGGAAATCCCCAGTATTTCTCACCAAATATTTCTCGTATTTGAACAAAAGTCGTGAGAACCTCCCTCGAGATAAGTATTTTTGTAGTTTGTATGAGAAATATTTACCTTGAAAAGGGTCGTATCGCTGAACTTGCCCTCCATGCTGACACAAGCATGAACATTTCTCCCCTGAAAGTAGATATTGTAGAATCTCACGCATGCTCTTATCGCGGGTATTCTGGGAACTGGAACGCAAATGGGCCTGGGATTTTTCCCCGAGATAGAACGCGTGTAAAGCACACGATCATTCATCGAGATTGTCGCTGTAAAGCTGAATTCATCGGGATCGTATTTGACATTGACGCAGGCCTTCTGCTTCCACGTGTTGAGGAGGATCCTGGAGCAGCAGGTACACACTCCAGCGGCACAATAGCAAGGCCCCTGTTTCTGGGCTGTGACCTGGGTGGAATCAGTGGAATTTCCTCCAGGATTGGCTTTCTCCAGGATTGACTTTAAATCCATCAACTTCGACAGATCCTTCGGCCCTTTCCACCGGCTCTCCTTCGCTTTTTTTTCACTTTTACCACTGGTTATTATGAATAAATAGACGATGATGAGCAAACCAAACACGTTTCTACGCATTTTTAATGGGGCTCACTTGACAGTGATTATGTTAATACGGATGACACTCAAAGGATCTGTTCTTTCCTCAATCAGTCTTTCTCCAAAGACGCCTCAAGTCCGACTGATTCGAAACACCCACGGATATGACCCACATACCCAAGTGAAACTCAACTTCAATTTCAGTTTAAACTATTTTCTCATCTTCAAACGACTTTCCAGAATTAATTACATTTATTCAAATATATATTAACGGTAAAATGAAAAATATGGGGATACGTAATATGTAGTATTGATAGTTTTCTAAGGTTTCACTAGATAATAATGTTGGTGTTTTTACGGTAATTGGCCGGATATTTGTGAAAATTTGTTGTCAAATTTGTGACAACTCTATCGGAATTTTTAGTAATTTTGCCATAACAAATATGCTTTTTGGGGAAAAATCTTTGAAATTTGAAGACTTCGGTTTTATAAATTCGTGAAATTCTATAGTAATCAGAGGATTATCTAATTATTTGAAGAATAAATGTAATTTTGTATTGAATGTTCATTTTTTAGTGTGAAAATTCAAACAAATTTCATTGACTACGAATTTCTGTTTCGTTCTGAGAATGCACGCTTTCAAAAAATCCGGACATAATTCTTGGAACAAGTGTCCGAAATTTTTCCATTGACTGTTCTACTGAAATTTCGAGAAATTTCAAGACCAAAAATTTAATATTTCATGGAAGAATTAAACGAAAATTGTAAATTTCAAATTCATGGCTCTGTAAAAGTCAATAGACCTCTGGAAAATTCTCATAAATGTAATCAATTGAATATTAAATGTAATTTTGTATTGAACGTTAATGTTTGCATTGGAAATTCAAGAAAATTGAGGAATTGTTGACTTTTCGGGGCTAAAAAATAAGTGATTCTATTGAATTTCGAGGATTTTGTAACAATCAAATCGATACTGTTAAAAAATTGAGGACAAAATTTCCGGTGTGAGTATTGGAAATTTTTATCAAGTAACAGTTTAATGTTCGACACTTTAAAAAAATGAGGACAAAATTTCCGGTTCATTTGTCAAAAATGTTTATCACGTAAGAGTTGGATTTCTACTCGAATTCCAAAAAATTAAACATTAATAATTGATAATTTATTGGAAAAGTCAATGAAAGGCGTGAATTGCGAGAGCAATTCAATCATTCAAAATTCAGTGAAAATTGGAAAGAGTTTTGTAAATACATTCTAGAATTTTTGGCTTTCTGTGAAATTTGAAATATTTTTACCTCTAAATAGAGTTTAATCTTATTCCCCTTAAAATGATTACTAAAATACCTGTTAAAGTTTAATCCTTTCTAATTATTCGTCAGTTAAAACATTTCATCAATTGCCAATTCCACTAAAATTTTAAGCAATCACGTCATTTCAATTTCCCAATTATTATAAAAAAAATATTAATGAAAAATATGAATTTCAGTTCAATACATTTTAGAATTTGCAAATAACCGACGATTCAGAGTTAACTCATAAAAAATATTCATCTTTTGATTGAAAGTTTAAATAACTGGGGAAAAAGGTCGTCTTTCTCCAGCTAAAACTGATAAAATTCTTGTAAATTACGAATTGAAGTAAAAGTTTCATGATTTTTCCCCTCCAAATCCAAATTTGATTTCACTCTCGACAATATTACCACTGTTCTGACAGTGAAACGTTAAGATGAAGTGTTAAGTGAATTAGAGCTTGAGTGTTCCTATTTTGTCCTCCTCTTCCGGACTCAAACCCGAAGTGGTATTGCTAATTTCGAGGTCCGCAGGATTGAAATCAACCGCGTCGTAGATGTCGATTTCAGCTACGGTTGGCTCTGAGTAAATCGTGGCATTGGGCCTCACCCAGGCGATTCCGTCCCCTCCGAATTGAACGCAGTCGAAATGCAAAATAAAGACTGGCCACTGAGCCACCTTCGTCTCGAAGTCTATGCAGCTATTCAGCGAGGAGTCCACCACACGAATGTCGAAGAACCTGACGCAGAAGTTGACGATGGGAAGAGCGTACAGGGGCGCACAAACCGGCGGTGGATTTCTTGCTGAAGAATTACGAAAAACATTTCAATATGAAAGGAAATTGGCGAACTAAATTTGTAAATCTACGTTCAAGACGCGGTTTCGATACTAATTCTTGTGAAAGTGCAAATGTGAAGGACAATACACATGGAAAAGTGTCATAGAAAAACTAGCCAATCCAATAGGGAATTCTATTGAATGTGCGTGGAAAGTTCTGTTAATTTTTGATCAAATTATACACAAAGAGAAAAGCTTCAACTCTCTGGGACTAGTCACTGAAACTTAGGGAATTTCTCCCGATAGTTGATTTTTTTTTAATATCCAAAACGATTTCCCTAATTTTCAGAGATTTTTTCTCGGATTTTTTCACGGAAAACTAACAAAGTACCTAAATATTACGATTTTTTCAGTAATTTTCCAATAGAAATGGTTTTATATAAAGAATTAGAAGAATTTATTTCTCTATTGAAAAATCTTCTATAAAAATATCTGAATTTTTTCTTCAGTTATTTGTGAACTAAATATATTGAGAAGGAATTCCCACCTATTCAAAATCATTTCCACCCATTAATCCCACTGTCCTACCTTAAAAATGTGGAACGCACTCCCCCGACCTAATTCCCAAGTGTTGTAAAAATGTGCACGCATAAGTTCACAAATTTGCAAAAGAATCGACCAAGAAATAAATAGAAACCGATATGGATAGAAATTATATAAAACTTTCAGCTTAATTTTGTGCGTAAACTGTTTGGAAAAATGATACTTAAAATATCGAACCTTAAATAAATATAATTAAACAAAATGAGATTTTATTGATAAATGGGTAATGAATAATCAGTCATAATTCAATAGTTTTCTGGAATTAAAATAGAATAAAAAAGACTAGTCACCACTCAATCGATTCTTAAACATCTCCTCCTCATTAATCATCAACCGAATGTCCATGGCGAATTCCTCAGGCACCATGACAACCTCCAAGCAGGCTCGCCTAGTAAAATTCAAGGCCGTGAGGTTCATCCCAGCGCAACAACCGCAGGTGAGATTCTGACAGGAGCACGGCAAGCCGCTTGACACAAATCTAACAGAACTCGTAGGGGACCTATTAGACTCATCGAGCTCCATCGGCAAAGGTGACTTCGAATTTATGTCAAAATAGATTGAGTGTTCAATCGTGACATCTAGAAAATAAGAAACCCATTAGCGTTTTTCACTCTTCCCGTTTGATTCTTACGCCTCTCACCAACGGATTCTCCATTATTTTCGAATTCACTCGTGGACACTGGATTTGAAATGACAAAGAAGAACGAAATCCAGAGGACGGCCAGCATTATCAGATTTTTAAAAGTAAATGACAGGATATTCACTTGTGAAACACCTCGTGCACTATCGAAACTCAAAATGAGATGGCAACGCACCATCGGGGATAAATCTGGCCGGATTATTCCGGTATTCCTCAGTGAAAGTTGCTATTTCTTCTGCCTGCATCTCTCTGTGACCCAAATGTCCTCGATACCGTTAGTATTCATTATTAATATCTTTAATTGTATTAATGATGTCACCGAGTGTATCTTCGGTATGAAATTGGACGAACATGCACAAAAATAATTGCGTTTTTTATGCGCGTTTTTACGATCAACACTGTGAAAAAAATACAATTATCCCAATTAAGCATTCCTCTCACAAGAATTTGAAGGGAGTTTTACCACAACAATTTCAGGTAGTTGGTTGTCGGAAACAAATATGTTTGACAAAATTATATTTTTTCCTTAGTGAAGAAAAATTGTCTTTTCCGTACTGATCTTGACTTTTCCTCGTCCGGGAATTGGCATTCGCCCTGTCCCAAACTCGGAAAAGTCAAAGTCACTACGGAAAAATATTGTCCGG
>JAPYZN010002457.1:0-17910 GCA_030522865.1 Psyttalia lounsburyi
TTTCATCTCAATGTGTCGAAAAAGCACTTTTTAGTCAGTCGACTCGAAGCGGAGAGTGACTGAAAAGTTACTTTTCCGACACAGCGTGATGAAAATATATATACATCATATTATCAATAGTAATGGGAAATTGGTGATTGGAGAAGTGACGACGAGCCCTTGAATGCTAATTCAAGGTTGTCGGGCTATGTCATTTATATTAAATTAACACAGAAATCAATGTCTATTCAATTTCTTAAATATGACGTGGCATTATTCCGTCTAGAATGCAACACAATTCCCTCGAAATCATGCCATGTTGAGTGAGTCTATAATTCCCCTTTGAAAGTCTCCAAAAATGGACATAGTTTGTATTTAATATTCCAAGAATTATGACTTAAAATGTATTCATATGAAAATGCATTGGAGAGTTTCTTACTAATTTCTGATTTAAGACCCAAGTGTCCCCCCAGTCGAACATTATCTAGATTGTTTTTGTTTTGATTTTTTTATCCACAAAAGCGTCTATTTGAAAACTTATCATTTTTAATGACTAGATCCCCAAGAATTATAAATACATAGTTGAAAAAAACTCGAGAAAATTAGGAATATTTTCAAAGGTTTTTGAGAAGTACTCAGAAATAAATGAGGAGAGGGTACAAAAAAAAATGGGTCATGACCATGGCGAATAGCGTCCAATGGACGTCAGCATGGGCTTAGGGAGGCGGAAATGCGAAATCTCCGAATCCTCCTTACACAGAGTATTAATATAAAAAAGGCTCTTTGAAAATTTTTTAAAAATATTTTTGCATTTTTTAAGCTTCTTTTTATGCCGGACTAAAGAGCACTCGCGACAAAAAACTTGACGCAAAATTGCCATGCTTATCATTTGTCACTTCACGTGGTCCGTGTTCTCAATTGTTCCTCCCAGTTATTTCACATTTTTAATTATACCCTTTACTCACTTACTCCTCAATATTTCTCAAAAACACTTTTTGAAAATGTGGCTACTTTTCTCGAGTGTTTTCAAATATATATTTATAATTCTTGTAGATATATTTATTAGAAAAAATGAGTTTTTAAATAGACGCCTTTATAGATCATAAATTCAAAACAAAACAATCAAGATACCGTTCGGTTGAGGGCACAATCAGGCCTTAATGTGAAATTGAATGTTTTTTTCTCCTCAAGATGTTCGTTTCGTCAAAATCAGATTTAATTAATTCCAATTACGAAATGAAATCAGGAGACAACATCGATTCTACAATCTATTTTATTAGTCACTTGAAAATATAAGAAAAGAAAATTCCCGAAGAATGTATTGATATATACTTAAAATTCGCATTCGAATTCCTCGAAATTTTGATGGACTCCCTAAATATTTCCAACTATTGGTACTCCCTAAATTCTTGAAAACCATGTCACACTGAATAATTCAGGAAACGTCGCTTTAAAATTCGCCCCAAATTTTCTATCACTCCAAGTACGGCCTTAAAAGCGCAAATAAAACATGAGCTCCTAAAAAAACCCATCAGGTAAGATGTATGAAGCTGGTGCAGCATCCCAACGTCGTTCGACTTTACGAAGTCATAGACACCCAGACAAAGCTCTACCTCATTTTGGAGTTGGGCGACGGTGGAGACCTTTACGACTACATCATGCGTCATGACAGCGGTCTAACCGAGGAGGTACGTATCTCACCAGAAGCCCTAACACAGCCATAAAGACACACATCCCCTTTATATACTCTCTATATATTATTTTTCTTTTATACCTGTCATTTCAGCTCGCAAGAACGTACTTCAGGCAGATTGTGAGGGCAATCTCGTACTGCCACCGTCTTCACGTTGTACACAGGGATTTGAAGCCCGAGAATGTTGTATTCTTCGAGAAACTTGGTACTGTGAAACTCACGGATTTTGGTTTCAGTAATAGATTTTGTCCGGGACAAAAATTGGAGACCTCGTGTGGGTCACTGGCTTACTCAGCACCTGAAATACTTCTGGGCGATAGTTACGATGCACCAGCAGTTGGTTAGTACCCTCTTTATGGTTTATTCATAAGTATTTGAGGATTAATTTTTTTTCCTGTGGTAAGTTATTTGAAAAACTAATCCTCCATTTCAAAGGTCAACATAGGATTTCGGAGAAGATTTCATCTTGAATTTAATTCAAATTCACGACCTCTGATTCATATAAAGTTGTGGCTTTATTTTTTTAGATATTGCATGCACCGAAACTTGTCGGAATATTCAAGAAAATTCAAAATTTGGTGAATTTGTTGTTGCAAGCAACAAAAGTAATATTTGTCACTGTACTTGAATTGTCACTTCCAATATGAATATTCAATATCAAATTCTCCTGGAATGAGCTAAAGTTTATAGTTTCTTGATTCTCTCAAAACAATGTTGAGTTTCCAATATGGAAAAATCGTTCAAATTTCCAGGTACCTTTAATCTCACAGAAATCTCTAAGTAACAGATACAAAAAATTCAATGGAAAATTTCATTAACCTCTCATTTTCTTAAATTTATAACATTTTGATTACTCACCAACAATGTCCTCTAATGTTGTGGTGCAGATGTATGGTCCCTGGGTGTCATTCTGTACATGCTAGTCTGTGGCCAGGCGCCGTTTCAAGAAGCCAACGACAGTGAAACACTGACCATGATAATGGACTGCAAATATTCAATACCATCGCACGTGTCAGAGGAGTGTAAGAGACTGATAGCAAGAATGTTAGTGCGGGAACCCGAGGGCCGTGCCACCCTTGAGGAAATAGCAGCCGATCCGTGGCTCGGTATATCAACCGACACCGACTCGGACACTGTCGAGGCACTACCCCTTGTATCGAGGCAGCAAGTATCAGAGGAGCATCATAATTTAATTATAACTAAAATGGTCAATGGTAATATTGCAACGAAGGAGGAGATACTTGATGCCCTCGACAAAAACGAGTATAATCATATCACGGCTACGTATTTTCTACTGGCTGAACGTAAATTGCGTGCTCAAAGGCAGGAGCTCGTTGCCAAGACTCGTCCTGAATTATTGAACGTCAGCTCACTGTGAGTTAAAAAATATTAAATTCGTTAATCAAATTAAACTAGTCCAACAAGTTGCACTTGTGAAGATAACAAAAAATCTTTTGTTAAAAATTATCGAAAACTTTTTTCAGTTTTTGAATTATTCAACTAAATTGCATGAGGTAAAGTAAAATGAATTATGTGTAATAAGTATTGATCGAATTGAAGTTTGCAAGATTTTAATATTTTTCCATATATGCTCGTAAATAATGCAGATGCTTGCCAAACGGTTGAGGATTTTCTCTGAGATTTTTCCACGCTGAGTAAAAAAAAATCTGATTTTGATTTATTATTAATAATTAAAAAGGAAAATTTCTTCCCCTGTACTAACAAAAAAACGATGTCTCTCCATAATTGAAGCTCCATTAATCTATTTTCCAGTAGGACGCACGATCTCAACGTAAACGATCTCCGAGTCGATCAAAACTCCCTAGGCAGTGTAAATCAGTCGCTCTTGACAGTCCCCCGGACCCCAGGAGACGTACCCCAGGTAACTAGCGATACGAAAATATACCGCTACCATCGAACCTAGCCTCGAATAAATCAACCAAAGACTGTACAAAAAATAAACTGTACAAACCTGTGCCTGATTAAAAAAAAAAAACCTGTAAATGAATGAAATAAACCCCCGAAATAAAGAATCCCCAAAAGTAATGCCCAATAATTGGACCCAAAAGGTCCAGTTATCCCCTTGAATGCAAACCCTCCTCAATAAAAAAAAAAGACACTCTCTTCCTTTCCAGAATGCGCGAACCCGCAAATGCAGCATCGTCCAGGAAGAGGACGACGAGGACGACGTGTCCTCCTGTTCAGGTCGCGACGAGCACGGTAGCAACTCGGCATTGAGCGCCTTCAATCGTCGAGGCTCTCGCTCCGAGGGCAAACTCTCGCATCTTCTCCAGGAGCGTTTGTCTCAACTGCCCGAGAAGCACGTCCTAAAGGCGCCAAGTCGCGCCCATCAGGAGACAAAAGCCTCCCCAAGTCACACATTCACAGTTGTCAAAGTGGACGATACGAAAAATCCCGAGGGCAGTCCCAAACAACCCAACAAATGGCGAATTGAATGCTCACCGATGCCTGACAACCCCAAGAAACCCGACAATTTCAACCTCGAAACCGCAACGACAATCCTCACTGAATCATCAACAGCCCCATCGCCTCTTCGTTCTCGGCACACTGAGACTCTTCCCAAATACAAGACAATGCCATCGCCAGGAACTATCGAACCAGACAATACACTAAGAGAAATTCTGGAGGACGCCGATGGCTCTGAGACGAAGCCTGAAGACACAACAGTTAAATGCCGCGTTGTGAGGAGAATAGGGTACGAGCAGAAGAGGAATAAATTTCATAAAGCAAGGACTACGTCTTGTTCTAGTTCAGACGCGAGTGACGATGACAGCGAGAGCAGAAAAAAGAGGGCACACAAACTGGGAGCGACACCAGGCAAGCCCCTTCCCTCAAGGAGAGACAGTCACGATGACTCGAGTGACTCCCAAGAGCCGGGGAACAACTGTGGAGGGGCCAGGAGTTTTAACAATGGTGGGAGTGTCCAGGAGACAGCCACTAGAGACACCAGTGGTGGCAATCAGGGAGGTACTACCAGCACATCGACGTCGTCAGGTGGTGGAAAATCACAGGGTAACGGTGACAATCAGACGTTGTCATTCAGCAGGAGACACAGAGCTGGTAGGAGAAGAGCTGGGGAGACTCGACTGAGGGAGAGTCAGTCGCTGAATCGAATCACAGAAGTGCAGGAGGCGGAGACTCCTCTTTGTCACTCGGTAGTGAAGAGGATTGTTAATCAGCCGGTTTCCTCGTCGTCGTCGTCGTCATCGGTGAGCACGTTGACGATCAATGGAGTTATGCAAACGTCACAGACAACTGTGCAGAGGGCCAAGGGCTTTGGGGCGAGACTGCTGCAGGGCTGGAGTCTTGGGAAAACTTCCGAGGGGCTGGGGGATGACAAGCAGCAGGAGGGCTGCAAGGATGACAAGAAGTTGAATGTTTTTGATAAGGAGAATCGAGGCTCGATCAATAAGAGTGATTGCAAGAGCAGAAAAATTCGACTGCTGACTAGGTATTTTGCGGTTCATAAAAAACTTTGTGTTCCTCTGCCGGGCTTTTTTGGGAAGGGCAAAAGCTCTTTATACAAGGCTAGATCGTGTGGTAATATCTCGAAGGACAGAGTTTCTCCGCCTTCGCCGAAATCTATGTTGCTCTGTGCACCGGAGGACAAGTGGAGGGGTCAGTGGTGTGAGAAGCAGCATCAGCATCGGGGAAGTGATGGGGATATCAATCAGAATTTAGGCCTTGCTCAGTTTGTTCAGGAGAGTGTTATGGGAAAAGGATGTACTGGGTTGCCTCCTATATGTCATATTCATCTCGGGGATGCCTCTAAATGTTGCAGTCTTTGTTGATGATTACTAGGGTTTGTGGAGATACTCTGTGTGACTGTTTCAGGGCTCTTTGGAGAGGGAGAGCGTCTTGGGGAAGGCATGTTCCTGTGAGAGGCATTAGCTTTTTGATAGAGATGGGTACAGCACACTGTGCCTGTGAAAAGGACATTATTTAGAATTTGGGCCTTGTACACCGGATTACCTCCCATGATTGCTAAGTTTTCAACAGATACTCTCTTGACCTCTTCTAGGGTATTTTAGAAAAGAAAAGAGCTGTGCAAGTCTACAAGTGATGGGAATATCAATAGCCGGGGACTTCCTCAGGTTATTTCCAAGTGCCGCAGTCTCTGTTAATGATTACTAGGTTTCGAATAGAGGACAAGTGCAATAATTCGTTAGGCGACTTTGACTCTTTGTTAGACAACGACTTGATTACCTTATCCCTTGTCGTTATGAAGTTCGATTGACGTCAGTGGGAACAGTTTTGGGATTTCTAATGCAGTAGAGAAAATTATCGAGATGGCAGGAGTGTTTTTCTAATTGAATGGTCGAATAATAAATCGACGTATCTAGTCTACGAGGGGGGGGGGGGGGGGGGCTGTCTTTTTTAGCGTTTCGGGGGGGGGGGGGGTACTCTATTTTTTATCATTGCAGAGTTTATTATCATTATTTTTTGTGCTTATGGATGGATTATTTTTTAAAGTATTATTGTGTAATATAGGGGATTCTGGGGATATTTTGTGGTGGGGATTGTTTTAATATCGACTCTGATTTATAAACTCGCTCGTTTTCTCTCACTGCGTTGGCGCCGTCGTTTTTCTACCCTTCTGTTGAAAAATAATTATTATTCCTCAGTCCCTCGGTGCTTCCTCGTTCTCTTCCCTCCAATCCCCCGCACCCTCCTCCTCCGTTCCTCCCTCTTCTCTCTACTCGTAAGTAAAAATGTAAATTAATAACGTTGAGGCATTGGTGCTGCTTTTTCGGATGCAAGCTTCCAAGGTGTCTCGAATTTATCATTGACTCGCGTGGATTTATGCACTCGTGGAAAATAATTCAAAACTATGCAATTTACACTGATGGTGAAAATTAATTTCATTCATGAAATTTTGCTGAATAAATTTCAATAAAAGAGATGTTATGGTGAATCTGAAGTTTTTAAAATATTTTCTTTCATCATATATATTTACTCATTGAAAAATAAAACACTTCTAAAAGTGAAGACGATTTTCGGATTGACCTTTTGGTATTTCTAGAATTTCTGTGATTTGAAACTTTTTTTATTGCAAATGAATGGAATTTTGATTCTGGACGAAAAGTATGAACTTGTTTCCATTTGATATGTCACTTTAATTGTATTTTACCTGGAGCAATTTATGCTGTGATATTCACGATAAGAATTTGTCACGTCAACAATCAAATAATTTGTTCAAATAAAATTGTCTCGAAGAGATTCTTTTTTCCCGTCAGTGGAGGTAAAAGTTAGGAAAAAGAAAATGAACGGCTAGTGAGAGAGAAAAACACATTTAATGCAGCTGTCTCGATATTGTTTTGTGCATTGTTTAGGTAATCTCAGCGCCTCTCACCTCATACTCCAGTAGTCTCGAGAACAAAAACGTAATGAAAATAAAGAAATACATAAACGTTATAATAAAAACCATGAAATCTGCGCGAAACGCAATTACCCGAGAGTTTTTGTTGGCCAGCACTAAGAGGACCCCTTACATTCTCATTTCTCACTCTTCCCCGAATTTTTTATATGCATAAAAAAACAAATAAAATAACATGAAATGCAGCGGTCTGCCGCCATACTCCTTGCACGAACCAAGGATGTTTATATGTACCTATTGTCGAATTATAATGATTACCTATATGTATGTACCGAGCCAGACGTTTAACTAGAAATAATACAACATTTATTTATTATAACAAAACTCATGACTCCATTATTCATTTCTCCTTGACAATAAAAAACACGTGTCCTCATCATAAGTCTTGTATTTTTCATTTCACGTCAGGTAAGTCTTTTACATAATCTACATAATACTAATTATAAAATGTATGAATCCGTATTAAAAATATTTCGAGCAGTTCAAAAATTAATGTCCGCAAACACGAGATCCTCATTTGAAGGAATAATAATCTAAATTTGATGGACTTAAAAAAATTGTATTTTAATTAAGGAACTCAAATTAGTCAGACACAGCCATTAAGAAATCAATTTCTCACAATGCGTGCGCTTATTTTTCCGGAGGGAACTGCAATTATTATCTCAAGTTTTCCAGTTTTTTTACTTTTCGTTGGCTTATTCAGGGCTTCTCCAATATATAATGAGCTGGTAATAGCAAGCATTCACTAAAATACTACATTTACTTAAAAAAAAAACTCATGAACCCACATTTCATCTTTCCTTCTCGTGTATTTTTAATTTCACATCAAGTGTTTTACATAATTTACATAATACTGATTATGAAATGTATGAATACGTACAAAAATATTCCAAGTAATATTAAAATTAATCTCCGCAAGCTGTATATACTCGTTCAAACGAATAATAATGTAAATTCAATGGAAGTAAAAAATAATCTACATTTCAATCAGTTGATTGATACAGCTCTGAAAATATGTAACCCTTGAAAAACTCATCTCACATACTTCATTCACTTATTCCCCCCAGAGTGGAGTTCAACAATTATCTTATCTAATTACTTAATTCAACCACTCGATAATGCAAAAAATTGTGAAATATTGAATGAGGAAGCTGAGAGGAGTCTGTAAGCTGTCGCAATTCGATCAGCCTTAAACAGTGTCATCGGAGATTCGCCAGACATTGAATATATAGTTGTAATTATCCATTGAGGAGAGCAATTACCGATAATACACTTAAACCATCCAGTCTTTTGAGTACATCTATGATTGACTTCAATCTCGTTGGTCGACTTATTTACAAGGGATTAGATGGCTGACCGTTCAGATGTTGGAGTGCTTTCTTGCTGTTCTCCACGAACTCCTAATGGAGAATATCGATTGATAATAATTCATGCAATCTTCGTAATGCTGTTGGAATCGAATTAGATTCAATTTTCAACGATCAACTCACCATCAGGCCACGGCTCATGAAATAGGGCCGACTGATTCCGTCGTTGCGGGCGCAGTCCTCGCAAAAGCAGAGGAAAATCGTGTCGATGATCATCTGCGGGAGGAAGGAATCATTAATAATATAGAGCAAGGGGGGGGGGGGGGTCTTTTGATTAATTTTGTACCTCGTAAATGGAAATGAAGCAGTGAGCGACGAGAAAAGCGAACACTCCGGCGATGGCAATGGGCACCCAAGGATGGTGCAGTCCATCCTTCTTCTAAAACAAATGGTTATAAGGAGTCGAATTCTCGAGATGATCAACAGAAACGTAAAAGTAAAGACGCAAAGAGAGAATATGAGATTGAAGCCAAAGAATTAGGACTCAATGATCCGTCGTTAAAAGTTTTTGCAAATTCTGTGTTTTTTTTTGCTTCGAAGGGATGGCTTTTTTCTTTCACATAACAATAGTTTTTTCCTAAGATAAATGAGTGATTGTTTGTTCTTGATGGGGTCTTTATTTTATAAATTGAAATATATTTATTAATCTCAAAAGATATGATTTACTTAAAAATCTTCCGCGTCGATGGATATGCAAATTACACAATCTACATAAAAAAGTTTTATGGAACATATGGAAATATTTTTGCAATGCGTGATATCACTGAAGGGCCAATAAACCTATGAAATGTCAGGTCTTATCCAAAAATAGGACAGAAATGCACTTGAATGTCCAATTGAGCTCAATGCCCATACCTTTTATTATGCATTCCATTTCGAATTCGAAGTTTTAAATATGAACTTTAACCATTCCAAAATTTCCCATGTCAAAAATCTGAATATTTATTTTCCTTATAAACAAACATTGGAATCCTTAGAAACATTGGTTTATCACAAATTATTCACATCCATGACTAGAAGAGTTCCCTTCTGCACCTTTAGATTCGATAAATAATAGAGAACATTTCCCAATTCAGACCTTTACGATATTGACGGCAACTCCCCAAAGTCACCACCGAGAACATTTTAAAGTCTCCAGTTATATTTCCGTAACGAACTCCATTTAATGAGATTTCAGGAGCAATGAACTCAACAAAATTCCAACTTTATTTCAAAATATTTTGAAAATTCTCTTGCATTTAAATGTAACTTACAGTTACTTATCCGACGAAAATATTAAGACGAAAAAACCGACTTCAGTGCCTGTGCAATTCGAGGGCTAAACTCGTGCGCCAATGATCCGGGTGCAAAGCCTGTCTATGGCGGTCAATATTTGTAGCGCTCTAATCTCACAGTTTCACGTCTGAACTGTAGTCTCGTCAAAAAGACTACTGTACCAGCGCAGGCTTTTCCTTCAAATGAGGTTTTCCCTCGTCCCTTGAGTGCGATACAGGGAGTAGGGAGTAGTACGGAAAAAAATCATAAAGACCCGAAAGAGAAAATATAAAGACTGAAAAAATATTCCTGAGAATTTTTTTCCACGAAAAAAATCCGTTTCCCGATCCATTCCTCGCAAACTCTTCAACCCATGAATATGAAAACAATATATATCTCCATCTTTCCATTCCCCAAATAACTCATTCTTCACCCAATTTCTCCACGATATACCATCCAGCCCCCCCCCCCCAAATACACCTCAAAATATCCACCTCGAGACCCGAATATTTCTTCTCAACTTATGAATAAAAATTCGCTCACCTGTATAAGATAAACTCCACAGAGAACAGTGAGTGCAACGACGAGTACCTTTCCCAAAAACAGGACAAAATCTCCGACACTATTGATTGCCGCTACCCTCAAAATATTATCAGAGAGTGCACGAAATGCTTTTTTCCCACCCGTGCAAAAACTGCATCCGTAAATTGCTGTGGAAGTCCCCCAAAAAAAAACGTTTATCTCACTTCTGAATATTCATACAAACGATAGTGAATAAAACTGTAAAAAAAGAAATACAAAAAATGGAATAACTCACCAGTCTCGATATAAGCATTTCTCGTGAGAAATTTGAGACAACACTCGAAGCACCACATGCAGCACTGACAGCACCAGAGTATTCCATTGACAAAGCTATTATCATATCCCTTCAGTCTATTTTGAACGAATGCGATGATAGCGCGCAGTAATCTGACAATGCCGATGATCATAGCACCAAATGCCACTGTACCCAGATGAAATCGCAGCAAACAGCATGTACTGCGTGTCACTGGCAGTGACAGGCGCTTTTTATCCCTGCGAAGTGGCAATTTAAATCCCTCAAAAATTGACCAATTCACTTTTATGGGCAAAAAATACACGCTATAGCCGATTATTTTTCATCTCACCTCGTGAAAAACCAACGTGCAACAGCACCAGCAACCACCATGTGTTGACAGCCGAGATAAAACTCAGCCATTACGAAATACATAAAGATATTGTACCACCTGGCAGTCTAAACAAAACAACACATCAATTTTCATTAAAATTATCGCCAATCAGAGATAAGAGAAGATATGTAGTGGGTGCAATTTTTAGTTTTTTTTTTTTGGTGAATGATTGTTGTTAATAGCGGGAGGAATTGTTGGAAAATTAAAGTTTCACGGAGTGGTTTGGAGTAATTTAGGGGTGAGTGACATTTGATTTTATTCAGTAAAAAATAAATTGGGTGAATGAAAAAACTTGACACATTTCAAGTTTTAATGGACAATAAATCGGAAATTCGGTTGAATTTATAATTGTTAATTTTCGTAGATTTTAAGATTTTTTTTGTTCCGAGTAACGGAACTTGATTTCTTGATAAATTGTTATTTAACATGAAATTTTTGACATCTCATGCCATCGAACAACAATGAAATTCAATAAATAATCTTAAAATGTTGGAATGGCTCGTAATGATTTTCAGGTGAGTGACAGATGATTTTACTCAACGAGAAAATCAATCGGGAAATTTAATATTTAATTGAGGCCAGAATGGAAATTCATTTGATTTTGTTATTGATGGACATTCTTGGAATGTTTATTCACTTTATTTTGAATGATTGATCCAAAGTCTGAAGTTTTCTGTGATTTCTACCGAATAATTGAAATAATTTGAAGAGAATTTTCCTGATATTGTGTGTAAGTGACGATATAATTCGATAAATTATTTACAAGCATTGAAACGACGCCGGTGGCTACTGAGTGAAGTTGTTATTTTTTCATACTCATCGCTATCGCAATTGGAGAATAACTACTCGACACGAATAGATCCAAGATCAGTACCAAAATTGGAGTTTGATAGAGTATTAGTAGCGGATATATCCGTGGGATCGATCGTTCGAGGGGCCGAGCCCCCACGACCCCCGTTCGAGGTGCGCCGAGGGCGTAGTCCCCATCCACCACCAAAAGCCGAAAAAAGAACAAAAAGAGAAAAAAAAACTCACCACAAGAATAGCATCCTTCTTATAATGCAGATGATTCTTCCGATTTTTGTAAAGTTCCCCGGCGCTCTCAATCCACAGTACACAGTAAGCCCAAGCGACGAAGGATAAACCAATGAGAAGATACGTCTGCAATAAGTTTCCGTAAAAAAAAAACACAAAACCAATGAAAAAAAAAATCCCCTAAAATATCGACGCAAAACTTTCCACCAAACTTTGAGCTTGTGAAAAATACTCACGTAAATGGGTTGAAGAAGTAGCGCTGGCATCGAGTAAACGGCTTTGCCGGCTTCGCGAAAGAGTTGCACCACAAGAGCTATTCTTTTTCTCATAACGAGAACAACAAGTGCAGTGACGACAGCAACAATTGTCATGAGAATAGCATAAATGAGATACGGTGTTACACTTGAATCGTCCACATGTATCTCACCGGTCTTAACAGCTCTTCTCTCCTGGTACCAAGCGAGCCTGGAATATTGTACGAGTGGTTACGTTTAATAATCGCTGTTTCCCCACTGAATTATTAATCCTACTGTAGTAGAGGAAATTGCATTACCAGAGATAAATTGTTCCGCCAATGGAGACGACAACTGAGCCACTGAGAACGATGTAAATGACGTACGATACGATGTATCGGAAAGCTATCAAAATACCGAGTGATATTGCTGGAGGGGGAGGGGAGGGGGTAAATACCAGAATTATTTAGTGAATTGTTAAGAAATGTCATGAATACAACGACAGAATGATCTTGTGAATAAATTACCTAGAGCAATTAGCAGTAGATAAATTAACTCACGCCAAGCGATGTTCAGGTCACTCGACGCTTCCTGAAATAAAATTATGTCAAAAGAGGCGTCTACTTTGAATCGATAGACGTGAATTACGGAAGGATTGTCAACTCATCGTGAATTCTTACGTTAAAAAAACTCTCCAATCCCAAGGTTTTCAGTACCGAATTAGCACTGCTGGTTATTTTCTTTGGGATGCAACGGTTGAGGAACTGAATTCTGTGAATTTATCGAAGAGAGAATGTATTCAGTATTGACATTTCGTTCACCCGATTTTGGTTGCAAAGGGTCAACCGTAATTATTCAATTGCACCGAAAATGTTGGTTTTAAGTACTGACTATTTAATTTATTCGAGTCTTTGGTTTGGCGTGCAAGTTTGGGAATTGAGTACTTTATTTGTGAATGAAAAATTAATATTAATGTAGATCAATACGAATTGTTTGCTTGTCATGTTAAACAGATTTGTTAAATACAAAATAATCTCGATCATTACGAAATTAGGAAAAAAAAACTGAAAAAGCAACCATACTTTACGCTATTATTGATACTATTGTTTATTATTTATTTATTTAATTTATGTGATTCTTCGGTTGGCCGTGGATTTTTGGGAATTGAATACTTGATTTGTGAATAAAAAATGGTATTAATGTTAGATGAATAGGAATTGTTTCCTTGCCACGTCATATATATTTTTAAATGGCCAAAATAACTTCAATCGTGGCAAAATAAAAAACAAGTACCAAAACAAGGCGACGATACTCACTGATCACCCAAAATGCTGCAATTTGCCACACACATTCGGGTTTTGACACCATTCGAGCCAACCGTAACATGAAGATACTTGAGATTTCTCTTGTCAGCGCCTTTGCAACTGAATTCCGGATTTGTCTCGGCGGGGGTAACCCGCCCGCAAACGTTGGCACAATCGTCATAGCCATTTATCAGTCGATGAACGTCACCTCGCTTGATAGCAGTGGTCATGAAGAAGCCCTGTTTAAATGTAATCAATGTCACTGGGTTTTATTCTACGCCGCTGTGGGTTTTTTATGTCTTTCGGTTAAATCCACTCGACCACTTACAAAACCACCAACGAGAATGATGAGAATAATGAGTGCAGCGAGATCAGTGCACGATCTATCCTGGGTAAAAACTTTCTCCTCCTGTCCCAACGATGGCTCCTCCTGATCAGAGGTCTGAAAGCCAGAAGTTTATCCCCCGATTAATTGAGAACTCATAGTGTTGATATTTAACTCGGAGCTGAGCGCGGGCAAATGGCTCTTGAATATTTAATTGAAAACCACTGATTCAACAGACTTGGGAGTATCTTCTCGGTGCGTTTGGGTTTGTGATTATGTAGTATCTGCTGATTCAATAGCCATTGAATTTCCCATATTAATTATCGATAGTGAAGTTTATGTCAATATTTCAACAGGCGACAGTTTGAAAAGTCGGACAGTCAGTTGTCAATAATCTACTAGAGTTTGGGGAGAAATCAAGTAATCTCTGAGAGAAAAATATCGTGTCGCAATAATAGACTACGTTTTTCAAAGTGAAGTTTTTGAATAGAACATTTTAATTGTGATATTTCAACTCGTGTCATTCGAAATGATTATTTTTAACTACAACATATCAATTAATTTTCTTAAAATTATTGTACTTTTAGAAATATTAATTTTTTCATTCTTTATCTTTCAACGGATAGCGCAAACTCGACTGAATGTTTTGTTTGAATTGCAGAGATTTAGAATCAGCTTTTCTCAGGATCTCTTGTTGAAAATTTGGGAAAGAATATTTTATTTAAAAAATCGTTCGTTGAAATTCTGTCCCAGTTACAAAGCTCGGATTCGCTCATTAAACTCCAACAAACTAGTTCTCTACATCTCCCAAAAGGCAAAGAAAACCAATAAAGTTCGAATTACCCCAGGCTCCACCTTGGACCCATCATCCCCACACCCGCAGCACGCCATTCTCGATATGAGCAGTGATCTCCTGATTCTCGATACCTCAAGACAATCAGGTATCTTGATATCTCCACTCCTCTCAGCACATCTAGTCTCGTTCTTCTCAACTCCTGTAACCCATCAAACATAAGTTTCCCACAACCGTCAATATCACTTTGCCCATTCCCCATTTCCCCTAAGAACGTTAGATATCTTTCCAATATCTCCGGAAATGCGAATTGCCAGTGAATCCATGTCTAGACAAACTAATTGAACAGTAATTACTACCAGCATAATCGATCCACGACACATCCCACTTGCCATCCAATCCATTCCCACTCGCTCCGCACCCCCCCACCGCCCCTCCGAATTTCCAACGATTTCCAGAATGTGATTACGTTTGAGAGTTTATCCGCAGAGTAAACTCATAAGCGGGCATGAAAATACAAAGCTGTAGTCCCGTCCAGTAACCGACGATCGATTGGACATCGAACAAACCTGCACTGGAGGGCTCCTCACATACAGACAACACGCGATTTCCCCCGCGTGACTCTTCCACATAGCAACGCTCCATTATTATGTTTTTTATCCTTCCACTGGCGTTTTTTGTTTCTTTTTTTTCCGGAGTTTCACTCATCCCTCTCGCCTCTCGCCCTCTAATACCGCCCACCCCCTCCGTTATTGTGACGTCGATGTGTGCAAAATTGCAACGTGACTCGTCCGCTATGAAACACGACTCTCGATACGTATTATCTCTGTCACGAAAGCCTGGTAGCGCTATTAGTAGATAATCTCGGCATTAGGACTGGGAGAATGTGATTTTTCGACATACGGTGAACCATCAAATTTCCCGAAGAGTTGAGCTGACTGGGTCAATGCTCGCCAATAGCCCGGTATCTTACGAGAGGAGGAATATACTCGGAGAAAGAGAGAGTTTTCAATAAGTAATTTCCAGAACTTAATTTGTGCTATTCGAGTGCTTTATCGGTTAGGCTATTTGATCCTCGCAGATAGACGAATTATTCAAAATCATGGTAATGATGTGGCGGAAATCTTGAGATCCAAGAGTAATATATTTCTTTATAAATGTCATTCTATACTTATAGAAAAAAGTTGATAATTTTGCTAATGAAATTTTTGTCTGATAAGAATTTAACGGGAATTTTACTGTGTTTCGGGCATTTGTCCAAAACAAATATGTTTGACAAAATTATATTTTTTCTCGGTATATGAGAGATTTTTTTACGCAAAAATTTCGATGATTTTGAAAAATTTCTAAAGCTTCAAAATGCAATAAAAATCCAGTTCTGCAATATTTTCATATTTCCTGGAAATATTGGCAATTGACAGAGCAGGCACAAAGGAAATGAGATTTCGTTCCTGTGGCTATTGGGTAACCAATTGTCGGCTGATAACGGACTAAATGGACGAACAAATCATTTTCAGGAAATTTTAGGATTTTTCATATTAAATAATCTCATTATTCTGCATTATGATCCCAAGAATGCGACTTGTGGCGTGCCACGCTGAACCATCAAATTCCCCAAAAGTTATAATATTAAATTTTTCAGGAGTGAGACGATAACGTCGAATCCCCGGAATTCGCTCTCGCATGGTGTTTTTTTTATTTTCATTCCTTCGGTGTTTCTGTTATGTTTTCATTTTTGCTCGTTTTTTTTTATTTATCGAGGGGCAGAGGTGGGGAGTGATGGATTGCGTCTCAACTTTTGCACCACCGACCCCACCTGAATTCGGTCTAGACACTTCTATCTTTATCCTCATTATCGCAAAGTTTTTGTTGAGCGGTGATAGCGGAGTTTGATGATGTTTAAGTTTACACAATGCAGCTCAGATTTTAACAAAGTGCCAACCCGATTACCGGCTTGTACCCCCGATGGAGTGATCCGTTCGAGTACAAAAAGACAGTTTTCAAAAATTTTCGGGTCACTGTTAGTAATTGTAAGGCCTCATACAAGTTCAAGTTTTTGGAAAACGACAAATAATTTTTTGCGCGATTTAAAAATCGTGTTAGTTTTATAGAAAATCGATGTACAGAAATCAGAATCAGGGGCATTTCGGTTATGAATAAAAATAGAAATGTAGGATTATTTAACGAAATGTAAAAAGAATACCATTTACCATTTTTTGTGGATTTTCCCCCAAAGCACTGGATTAAATTCAGATTGTTGAACATTTAAACCTAAAACGCTTGTAAAGTCGACTAAAAATGTGATAATTTTTTCCGACTATTTTACAAAATGCCGAATACCAATTCACCGTCTTTTTGTGGATTGATCCTATTGATAAAACTGAATTAAATTCCAATTTTTGAAAATTATTTTTTTACTTGGGGATTATGTAGAATGGTCTGAAATGTCAAAATACAAAATTTGAGGACCATGTATGTATGTGTGTTCGCTCAAGTGAGGTAAATTTTTCGGACATTTTTAAAAATTAAAAAAAAGAACGGAATAAACTTCAACAAAAAAATCTGCAATTTTGGCATGTAATCGACATTACTTTGGATTAGTTTGGGCTCAATGTTCCCCTAACTCGGCCTCGTAGTTTCTAAGATCTACAAATTCCTCGAAAATCTTTTTCCCTTAATATCTAAAAAACTACTTGACCGTGTTCAATTGTTTTTGGAGTCAAAATTTTCCTTGCGATTACATCTATGGAATCAAATTATAATGTAGATTCACCCACGTAGTTTGTTTAAAAAATTAAAATAGGAAGCCGAAATTTGGCTGAGTTGAAGGTCTTATGGTGCCATTTAATAAGTTTGATGTGGAACCGAATTGATTATTTTTGGGCATATTGATTTTTTTGTGAAAAACAGTCATATTCTGTATATCTTAAACTATTGGTCTCATTTACTTTTTATAAAATATTCGTCACGGTATCCTTTATCAAGTGAAATCAAAATATGATTACTCCCTCCTACAAAGTTTTCTGCGAAGAAAGATATCTACGTTTTCTAACTTTTTAAAAAATTAATGTCGCGCCTGTACCACGTATGAAGCTTGGAATAACAGGTGAAATTCTCGCCAATAGTTTGGTGGATTCCTCACTTTTGTATAACATTTCGGGCAATCGACTCAGTAGAGCCTGACAGAGCAATACATCAAGGAAATTGTTTTTTTCTGAAAAATCAAATATAGGGGAGGGCGGGGCAAAATGGACACTTTAAGAAAAAAATAAAGTTCTCCCAATGAAAACCCACTAAAAAGCTTCTTGGTGACCCGAATCC
>JAPYZN010002458.1:0-22787 GCA_030522865.1 Psyttalia lounsburyi
TTTTGGCTCGTGGGATTATAACACTCGCCTTCGGCTCGAGTTACAACCTCCCACGAGCCAAAAACACCATTACGCACATGTTGCATAATATACTATTATTTGTCTCATTTATTTATCATAAACGCATTGTTTGTACAAACGCGCATTTCATATCAATCTTATCAGAACGAAGTCTGACTCAAGATACCGAGGGGAATTTTTTTAGACGTCTTCACGTCTATCAAGATGTTTATGAATAAAAAATTTTAACATATTAAAATAAGGTTGTTGTCAGCTGTCATCTGAGAAGGACTCCAATTGCAAATTTGACAATAGAACTATAATTCAAAAATTAATAACGCGATCAACTCCACTTCTAGTGCAAATTGAATTTAATTCAGCGATTATTTGACAGTTTTACCGCGTAATCTAACTCGTACATACATACAATTTTGAAGATTAGATCGATTCAGAAGCAAAAATCCCCTGAAACTCATTCCCGTAAGAAAGCTGTCTCGGAGAAGTCTCCTCATTCTATTTAACATTAGCAAATGGTATAGTAGCGTAGGTGTTCGATGCTCTATTCATTCAGACTCATAAATTAAGGACAGTACTTGAGTACAAGAGTGAGCAGAGCATAAATTCAACTAGAATAAACAGCGTCTATATACAAAATATCATATCATGCATCACGAGTACTTCGTATACCATAGTAGACAAGAAGTGGTTATTTCGAGTGCCCATTGTTCCCGCAGACACTCAATGAAACGAGAACGTCAATGTGATCCTGACTTTGTAAATTATTTCAAAATGCATAATCAATTCCAATGATTTGATCAATTCATTTCACATTTACAATTTACATTCACATCGAGTTTAAATAGGCTGAACCAAAAAATTTTGTTGTTTTTTTTTGTCCAATAAAAAATACTTGGGTTGTTGATTAAATAAGGATATCCTCTTAATTTGTAAAATATTTCTGACTATTAAAGTTAAAGAACGGATTTTTTTTCAGGATTTATGGAATATTTTCACATAACACTCTTAAACGATTCGAATAGCCGATTATTTCAGCGCTTATCACAAGAATAATTACATTGAAATTTAATTAGGTGCACTTTGATGACTCTTTGGCATGCTTTACCCAAGTTTATTCACTTAATTGTACGTCTTCTAGTAGGCTGTACTCAACAGGTGCATCGGAGCGTTCATATCTCCCAGTTAATATCACCAGTTATTGTAAATTTACAGTATTAACAACATCCCCAACAAACTTATCCTCTACTTTGGAATTCTGTATGAATCCTTGGCTTTGAGGCATCACCATTTCCTTAGTAACGCGTGTGAGTTAATGCAGACGTCTGAAGGAGGCAATTATTCTGGCAGAGTATGAATCTGTTGCACCGGCAAATATTGAATTATTCAAACGGCAGTTTATCCTTGGAGTGTGGAGTAGTGCGTTATGTCACGCAAGAGGACATCGTCGATGTAACGATATAGTAATATTAGGTAGGCTGGCTCAGAGAGGCGCATAGTTTATAGTTTTTCGGACAACAACAATTTGAGAATTTTAAGATTTTTTGTTTACAGAAAATATTCTGTGGAACGCATTATGAAATTGAATACTTAATAGAAATATCTGCGCTCCGTTAAATCCCAATTTTGAGGCCTAGCAACAAAACGGATTTTATAACTCATGTTTATTTATATTAAATTATATAGAGTTTGACGATTTAAATATCTGCATTATTTACCTGGAAATCCCCAGTATTTCCTTGATCATTGAATTTATTTTTGCTCAAGCGTTTTATTATTTTTTTAGCGTATTTCAATAATTGGACGATCATTCATCTGAACATAAATCCAGTGAAACCCGAGTAAAATAGAAACTATTCGTTTATGTAATTTTGTTAAAGCTACTCAAACAATTTTTTCTGAAACATCAGAAATAATTAAAACCCTAAAAATTACATAATTTTTTGTTATTTTTAGGCTGCAATCACTAAAGAAGTCGACTGTTGGAAACGAACTAAACAGACTCAGAGTTAAGAAAATATTTCTTGTGGAGTTTTAATAAAAACGTTGTCTTTCCATTAGCAGTCCTCATAATTTATCATTTTATTTGAGGATGGGTTGTGTAATTAATTTTTTTGCAGACTTTCATGGTAAAAAAATTGACTATTGCAATAAATATTTGTTTAAGTGTGTTGTCATCTCCCTCCACGTCTGAAATATTGAGCGAGAAACGGAGACTGAGTGCAATCAACTCATCTCCCTTAGCCGCTTTACTATCGATTTCGCGTAAGAAATGTTGAACCAAGAAAATCACGAGTACATATTCAGAACAGTTGCCATCCACGGGTAATGATATAGGAGAGAGCGGAAATATTTGCTATCTCTATGAAATGTCTATACTCCGAGGTACAGATCGGCACAAATAATTGACTTGATAATTAACGTTTCATACTTTCTTAATGAGAATCATTTGGAATTGAAATTTCAATAATTCTGGCTCTAATGGGCGGAACAGATTTCACATCTCGGTTCACGTCTCATTAGCCGATGTCAGAATGAACAAGATACGAATTTCCATGGATTTTTCTGTTATTGCATTCTACGGTTTACTATCCTGATTTTCAGTCGAATATGCATTGAGCTACGAGACCCATGAGTGCCTAGAGAAATTGCCATCGGTGGATACCGTTCGCGACTATTTGCATCGATACAAGATTTATAACTCTGGCTGTTAAAAATAATTATCTTCATAATTGACGGTTTCTACTTTGTTGATCAGAAAGTTAGAGTTGAAGAATTTTAATAATTTTAATGGGCAGAGTGAATTCCAGATTTCATGCACATTGCATGTCTCATTAATTAGTTAGTTTCAGAACGTGAAATACACGCAATTTTGTCAGCTTATTTATAGCATGGTCGTGTTTCTACATGGAGGTAAATTGCTTCTGATAAAATGTTTGGAAGTATAATTCAAGTTGCTTGAACGAAGCTGGGTGGAATGAGAAATTATCTTACAGTAAAAACCGTATACTTTTATTGAAATCAAAAGTGCCTTTTTTATCGATGAATTCTCGTTTTTTCGCATTCAAAGTTCGGTGGATTTTTCTACATTATCTATTTGGAATGAGAAGCAATTTTGTTACTGCAAGGGCAATTTTTATCAATTGCAAAAAATTATGGGATTATGGGAGAAAAAATAAAATTATTGTCATCATTGAGACCGAATGAGGATTACCTGCAGATAATTCGTCCGGAGAAATTAGACTTCGAAAAATCAAATAATTCTCTCAAGTAAATAAATATTTGGTGAAAATAATTTATTTCTCAGTGCAGATAAAAAAGAATCCGGAGTTTACAGTGTTATTAAAAAATCTCTGTTTTTGCATTCTGCGAATACCGATTTGTGAGTCATAATTGATTCTTTGTTCTAACATTCAAGAATCTTGGAATGTAAATATATATGTCATCTAGAGCGACGAGACCACCTCTTCGGTAGATGAAAAAATATTGCGAATGAGCTTTAATGATCTGGAATTGATCACCACCTGCGCGGTAATATGAAGTGCGTCCCTCCGGCTGTGAATCATGATATTCTGAGAATTGCACTAAATCACAGCTCCAGTCTCCTTATATTAGGGATAATTAACAACTTGGGAAAAAGGATTAGTAATTAACCCATTAAACACTCCTAAGCCATTGTTGCAGTAATCGTCTCTAGAAGTCAATTCCTATCCACTGCTGGGCCAGAGAATAATCATTAATATTCAATTAAAATTATTCTGAAGTGTGTTGCAGCTAAAAATTGGACAAAAACTGAAACAAATCCCCAAAATTGATTTACGATTTAATATTAATAAATTTCGGTTACTGAACTCAACAGTTGACGCGGAATTTTTAAACACTTCAACATATGTAACTCATTTTTTTCCATTTCATTCTCAAGTGAACAAATAAAAAAATCGCATCCAGATCCCGTTTTTCACATCAACCAGAGAAAATCGAGGTCTAAGGGAGTGACGAGTCACGTTCGACGCGTCCTCCACGTTCTAACAAGCCCCAATTTCAGCCCCGATTATCTCATAAGCTACGTAATACCGTCAATTATAATTTTGTTAGCAGCTGGAGTGCATTCATTTCATCCGGAATCACTGGCAATATTCCTGACAGAAAAATAACGGGCGTAGAGCAATTTCAGGAAAAATCCCGTGGTCTCATCACCGTCACACCCAGCATCACTTAACCGAGACCTCTAATTCCTCCCAATTAATTATAATACATCAGCATCAGTCGCTTTATACTTTTTTTTCCCACAGAAGTATGTGAGAATGCGTAGCGGAAAATCCGCACTATATTTACAACTTGCGCTAGTCTTAACAGGACATGTTACTGTACCGTGACCCTCCATGTGTTCCTCACACGATAATGTGGTGAAAAGCAATGATTCTAGCCGCCATGCACTTTCAGGACGAGCCTTTTAGAAACAATAATTTACTTTTTTTTTTACAGACAAGTTTGGATAATAGGAGTGAAAGCAACGCGATCAGACATGCATGCAAAAATGGATGAGTGCTCGACGATTCAGACCAGTGATAGACGATGGAGCTACTAACGTTCAACGGCGAGAGAAATTTTTCCTGAAAAATTGCTCATATAAATAAAAAGTACTGGAATTGAATTTATTTTCACTTTTACTTCTCAGATGGAAGAAATTTTCACGCGCGGTCGAAAGAAAATAGATATTAAATTTTGTGAATAGTACCCAAGGAACAATTTTTACCGATACCATGTAAAAGTCCCGGGTAAGACCGGTAAATATCCGGTAATTTACCGAGAAATTGTTGGCTGGGTGTTATTAAAAATGTAAAAATTTCACGTGGATTCAAAATACAAAACTAATTGTCACCTAACAGTTATCAGAATGAAGGCAGACTATAGATCGTCCTCTATAAAATTCAGAAAGACTCTTGCTTTATTCACAGTAAGACCAATTAAAATAATCACTACCATCGATTGCTCGAAGAAGGAAAATAGCACTCGAAAAAAAATCAGCTCGCAATTAAAAAATGAGACTATGTAAATCAGAAGACCACTTACAGAGGGGATTATTTTTTAATGACCTGCAATAATCCAATGCGTCACTGGAAAATGCAGAGAACCGTTTCCTCGTGGCTACAATAATCCACATCAATAATTCGTATGTATTTCCAACCGCATCATTAGTCGATTCAGTGATCAGTGAAGGCTAACAAATATTTCCAGCTCGGTGTTGCGAACGTAGCAATCAACTCGTCAGGCACAAGTGAACTTCCACAACGAGGTGTTCATAATCGATATGCTGAGAATGGACTAGCCAGTAATGGATATTAAACCGCGAACGTGAAATTACGAGTAGAAGATTCTATATCAGTGTCCACGAGTACTGATTATTGAAGGCATTCGTTACGTTTCACTGAGAGAAAATATTTTTTTTTGAGAAAAACCTCTTCACTCGTGTCAAGTAACTTGTAATTTAAGAAGGTGCGAATTTAACTTTTCTTAATAATTACACTGACTGAAAGTATTTGCAGAAGAGATATCTCGAGACTCGCGGATTGTCAGAGTATTCCTCTGGAGTTTTGTTATGCAGTGACAAATCTGTCTAGTTTTGCTGACTAAAGAATATTTTCTGCAAAACTTGACACATTTCATACCTCCGCGGAGAAAGTTGAAGAAAATATTGAGATTAATTTCAGTGGAGTGAGGTACTATTTCTGAGATGTCTTTACTCATGTTCCCCATTGAAATTATAAAATACTATTCTTCTATTTCTGATGGAAATTATTTTTTAACAGCCAATTTAGTTAAGATCATTGGATCATTGGATCATCATTACATTTGAAAATCTCCGCTTAAAATATTTGAAACTTTTCAATGAGACCTTCCAGTGTCTCCAGATGAGTCTCTTGAAAATCACGTCCAGATTTTTAGAGCTTAATGTAAGATGTTCAAAATTTTCTAGTTGATTTTTTCAAATTCTACTCGTCTACAACCTGGCTTCCGACAATACAGATTTAATGACTGAAGACTGTCAAAAATTACGAAGTGCAGACAATAAAACATTCCCCAGAAGTGAAATACCACAGCTAATTAAAAATCCAACCTCAATCTCAAACCAACTCATGTGAAAAACCCTCTCGCACAGAATACAGAGTACCGAGCAAACACTCGGGTAAAATGTACCAGCATCTGTTAAAATATTCAACGGCACAATTCAACGAAAAAAGCACATGTTTCAAGGCTAACCAAAGCCCACATATTGTCACTGTTTCGTTGAGATTATGAATCTGTGCGGTGTGTGCCATGCCATATGACGAATATATGAGGCAACTGAGAGGTTGCAACCATTGAAAATATTACGCCAACGTACACTGAGAGAAAAACATTATTGAGAGTAATATCTTCACTCTCACGCAGAAATTCATGGCTAATGAGGGAAATAAATCCGTTTGTCAAAAGAGTTTACACTTGACCGAAAAATGAGGAGCATGCAGTGTATGTCAATTAATTGATCCAGCTAGATTTACTTTGAGAAAGCACATTCTTGTTATGAATAAATTATGACCGATTGTTCAATCAGTACAGAATGCCTTGGAGAAGGTCTTTCTCTTCTCGGGATGAGATGATAAATTTTTGTCAATTTTTGAGCCATGAGTTTCTTGATACAAGTAAAGACGTTCATCCCAAAGACATTTTTTTCTCTCAGTGTAACGAGAAGAATTACAGCGTATGTGTCATCTGTCGGATGTTTCTTTTTTACATCATCTCAGTTAGCTTCGAGGCATGAAACCTCGGCCCTGTAAGTTACCGTGAAGGTAAGATAAAGACAGAATAGTAGTAGAAGGACAGTTGACTGGCGCCCAGATTGGATGGTAGCTACAAGCGTACAGCATCAGTATCCGACTCTCTTCGATTGCCTGCACTCGTTTATATGTCTTGAAGCCAAGGTGCTTTCGTCTCTAACATCTTATATCAACTTAATTCCACGCTACCATATAAACTGACTCCTCTTCCAATGTGACATAATCGAGAGCCGGTTTATTCAAGTGTATACCAATGTCTCATGCGATTACTTTACCTAGTTCCACTAGTCACAGGCCATCCTCAGTTTGGCTTTTCTTTTTTCTGAAATGAGAAATGGAAATACAGAGTATTAGTATGAGGAAATGTTTTGAAATCTCAATTGCTGGGGAATTCATACCAACTTTCGTTTCTTCATTCCATTGTGCAATCACCAACAGACATTTTAACTATTTGCATATTCTCATATCGATTCGATAATTGTCATTGGAATGCCTGACTCATTGCGAATTGTGCGTGATTAATTGTCAGTAAACAGGCACATAATCAGAGCAGGTCGACAAAATTATTAATTTCTCTTTGGCTTACACACAGAAGATTTTTTTTTTTGAGACATGTGTCTTGTCTTTTACCAAGAAACTCATGGCTATAAAATTTTCAAGAGCAAATTATCTACGACTGAGAAAGAGTAAACATTCATTAGAAAATTTCATATTTGCCCTAAATAGAAGACAAATTTTTCAATCTCTTCTTCATTTTCAGTTGGAATAGCTCTCGTGTGTTTTTCTCATGGCAAATGTCGTGAGAAATTTTATCTTGCAATCGACAATTGGTCAATTATCGTGAATTCAAGGGAGGAATAAATTTCCAATGATAAAGCGAAGGTGTAGAAATATTATTCGTGCAATTAAACTGTCATGTCTTTATAAGGGCTGATTGAAACAATAATTGGCAGAATTGTAATGAAAGTAAATCCCAACTGTACGTTATTGTGAGAATATTTTTTTTCCAACTTTTTTTCACTCGCTTCATTAGCGTCTCTTTTATGTGGACAGTGGAATGGAAAATAATTCTCATTCGAAGTGACCTAAAAACGAGAAAACTCCGTCGACATTATTGGTAATGGCGATGACGCTTGGATCCCCCGAGAAAGGAATTAATTACCGAAATGAGGTTGAAAACATTGCTGTGAGAATATACTCAAGCCCGGATGTCTCAGTCAGAGGTATATGGTGTGTCTGGGAAGGCAGTGTGACAAGTGTACCTTCAACCTGTCTGCCAAATGACATAAGGCCTCTAAATACCTACAGAGCCAGCTGAAGCGCAAATCAGACCATCAAGATGAGATTTCCAATAGCGTAAAACTATTTCGCGAGGTAATATTAGCGGACACAAATCCTTTTTTAAAATTTCCAACGAGATAAAAAAAACCTGATGAAACCGGCAGTGGATATGGCATTTATTGAGAAAAGTAGTTTCACAGCAATTGCTCTGTTTCAAAACGTATTGACAGAATGTCCATTAGGAGGGTTCAACGGAATCCCTGACTTCTTCAGACAAAATTATCAATAAATATATCCGGTCTAGCGCTACTAGAATGCCTAGAATTCGCTCCTCTACGCCGGTAACCAATTACGACGGAAAAATAATGAAAGCATAATTGACTCCTCAGAAATTGTCCTTTCGTCCAGAATGCTGTTAAATTCTTCAAACCCATCTCCGTCACGCTTTTCATCCATTCCCTTCTCAATCCTGTCCACTCGCCTGATATCTTCACGTTAATCCTCGATGGACAAGACGATACACTGATTCCAGTGAATGTCACGTCTGCAGTTGGGAAAAGCGGCGAATGAAAAAGGAATGAGCACAAAATCAAAAAGGAAAATGAAAGGGAAAGAAAGAAAAAAACAAACCACCACGAACTACAAACATGAGAAAAAACGATTAACGAAGTTGACGGCGAAGAAGAAGCGCTAGAAGTGGAGAAGTCGATCCTCGAGGTATCTCTTCTGTCCAGTGGAATGCCGTTCATCCGCGCACGGAGAACACGCGGGCGACGACGTAACTTATGACCAGGGCTTTAGCATGCGTACGAGAGAAGAAGGGATCCTTCAGATGTAGACGAGCGCCTTTTCACATTCATACCATTCCCACCGCTCGTATTTCCATTTATCCGGCTATTTTTAGTCCACGAAAATTCCAGTACAAGTGAACTTCTGTTGAACTGAACGATCCCCTATGCGATTGCCCATGATTAATTGATATATGATCTCATTATAATCATCTTGGTGGGTGATGGTATTGAGCGCCAGCGACTCGAGTAGGGTAATACCACTGCTGGTGGGAAGCGCCCCTAAAACATTCACTCCCCGAAAAAATTGTGGGCTCTTTTCTCCTTTGAACTAACTCTGGAAATTGCAAAATGTAATACTTCGGGTATTTCAATTCTGGAGTATTGGACGGAAATTTTCAGGTTCACATGACAGGGAAAATTGGATAATAGGGGAGAGTAGGGCAAAATGGAGCGATTTGTAATCTTCTCTGATTGTCAATATCTTCTCTTAGAAACGAAAATCCCGAATTGTTTCATTTTGCCCCACTTTCTCCTAAATTTTGTCACACAATCTGAAAATTCTTGTCTCACACGTGATGAAATGTAATATTTTGTCATGAAGAGGCAGGTACTGACTATTTAATGAACTTCTTAGAGTTGAAACAATATTATTGATCACATGATAACAGTCGCAAAAGAATTATATATTTAGTTAAACCCGAAATTAATCGCTATTGAGAGAAACCACTGGAAAGTTTATTTTCATTTTCATTAGACGACTGAGTACAAAATTCTAAAAAAAATATAGAAGAATTTTTCCAATTTTCCCCGACGATTTGAGAATTATCGAGCGAAGAAACATGACAGAAACCGAAGAAACATTACAAAAATGAGGTAATCAAATTGGGGCTAATTAGTGGCTGGTATTATTCCCGTGTTAATATTTCAGAAAAAAGTCTGATTAACTCCGCTCGATGTGACTAATCGCCAACAGTCTCATTCGCCTTATAATTTATTTGTCATTCCATAAAGCTCTAAAGTTCATCTAAAGGTGATATTACTCTAAATACATCGCATAATATGCCTCATAACTCCGAGGAGAAAATATCACATTTTTTTCCCACTGCAGTGTTACCTTTTTTGTACAACAGTTATTCAGAGAGAAAATACATTCTACTCCATAGAGCCATGATAATCACAATCTCCTCAAAACCCATTGCAATTCAAAACCAGATTTCTCTTGCAATCAAGATCGCTGGAAAGGTTAATGCCACTTTACACCGCAAAAATAAGAGTAAAATTGTTACAAGGAGAAACTGTGATATTTTTTTTGTCCTCTTCCAAGTTTGAGCTAATGAATTCGAGTGACATTTACTCTTCCGGCTGCAGTAATCATCTGATCGAATAAGTCAATTGAAAATGAGGGAGAACGAGCTTTTGGAGGTGGGCACAGGTGTTGAAAAAAAGGCTAGAAAAAAAAATAAAAATAACTCGTCTTTAAACTGGCGGTTATTTTGCACTCAACTCACGAATACTTCGCGTCGCGGTGTGTGTCACTCGATTAACGCCTACCGCTCAGGTCGAAAAAAAGGGTAAAAAAAAAATATGCAGGAATGACAAAAAAATATTGTGGTTAAGGCAGTAGGCCAGAAATATCCCAGAAACTAAAATGACACTTTTGGCATTCGTAAGATCATCTGGTATTTGTGAATTTCCTGCATTATCTACTTTATGCGACAATTGAGGTCGATTAGAAATAAATGAGTATAAGATTACGCGAGAAATATTGAAAATTGAGTGCAAGTGTTTGTAGGTACACCGCGTACCTTACACAACCCATAAAAATATAAAAATCCTTCACTCACCCATACGTGAATGACAAACTCCGAAAAATTCTTGTACTCCAAAGGGATTAAAAATTCGATGAGATAAACACAAAGCACGTGAATCACTGTCGAAATTATGTCAACACAAAAATAAACAAATGATAGGGGATCGATGATTTTTCGTTAAAAACGAATGAGACACCAACACAACACGTCAGGGAAGAGAACGTCACACACTCACTGGGGATCTGTCGACCATTTTGCTACACAAGGCCGGGAAGCCTGTGATTACGGCCACTACGACGACAGCCGCGCTGCTTGGAGCTGCTGACCCCCCCGAGAGCTCAGCCGACAAGTGCACTAAACTGAAAAAATTGACTCATGCACTGGATTGTACAACGTTAGTAAATGATTGTAGAGCCAACGGCTTCATTTGTACACTCACTAATCAGCTGCAGTTCGATAATCAATTTTCTACGTGATCCCGGCCGACCAGAAATGAAAAGATCTTGAACTCGCCGATATGGGGTGATAATAATTAAAAAACTGATTTTATGGAGTCGATTGTACATCGTCAGTAGTTGATTGCACAATGAAATAATGTGTCCATATGTTGACGTGTTGATAAAACATTCATTACCACTCATCATCGCCAAAAACTTTGAATTGAGCGCCGAAACAACGAATATGGCGGCTCGCCGCCACTTCTCTCAGATCTTACTGGACTCAAAAATTACCGTCATTTTCTCCTGGGTACACCAACAAGTTTTCTCGAGATTTCGCGGAATTCATGGGGTCAGTGTTCACCGGCAGCGATTGTAAACACCCATTGAAACATAACCAAAATAGAACTGAGGCGCATGAAGAGTGAAATTCTGATAGGCTCACTATAATTTCTCTCATTTCTTCAAAGATTATCGTTTAACGATTAACATAGGTAATTAAAAATGAAATGGAACATACCAAAACCCTTTTACTGGGCGAGTGCCGTGGCGACATGTGTCGGAACAGTTTGCTTAATGAAGTGAGTTATGATAAAAATTCTATTATGCCATAGGTGCCCGTAATCACGCGATTCTAACCTCGTTTCACTCGGTTAAATCGCGAATTACGGGCACAATGACATAAAATATCGTATGGAACACAATTACGCACATGTTGCATAATATACTATTTCTCTCGTCTTCTCATGGTGTTCACAATATTTTATTGTTGATAACTGGAGGCTTACTAGAAAATTAGACATTGACATTCTATCTCGTGTCCTCGAATTGTTCACGGGTTGAGATTGCACTGAATTATAGAAGTCAAGAGTTAAATGAACACTCAACTTATCAGATAATAAAAGTTATTCTGGAAAGAATATTCTGAGCCATATTTTCTGCTGTTGAACGCACAGTTAGCATACATATTCGAATAATTAATTATATCATTGAATTGCATGATCTCTTGTTTAAATGGAAGTCCAGATTTTACAGGAAATTCCGTTGAATTTGGAGTTTCTGTCTGGGAAATTTATTGCGTTAGTACATTTGTTCGATTTTATTTGTTATATTTTATGCACAGAATTTATTAATTAATTTTCTTGACTAATTGTTCAGTTACCTAAAGTAGTTTTAAACGAATTGAGAATTCTCAATTTAATAGTTCGTCAATTAAACAATTGGAGCAGTTAGATCGAAATGACTAATGAATTGAATGCTGTAGAGACATCACCGGAGGTAAAAAATACAAAGGAAACGAAAAATTAACTGATAAAGTTGTGATCGTGACTGGTGCCAACACAGGAATCGGAAAGGAAGTGGCCCGAGGGATGGCTGAACGAGGAGCCAAAGTTATTATGGCCTGTAGGAATTTATCTAAATGCGAAACGGTCAGTTGTCTTGATCGTTGATACGAAATCAAAAACAATTCATGACAACTAGCATTACTCAATTTATTATAATTTCTACAATCCCTAGGCGCGCGAAGAAATCGTACTAGATACTAAAAATAAATATGTGTACTGCAGATATTGCGATCTAGCTATACAAAACAGCATTCGTGAGTTCGTCAAACTGTTCAAAAAAGGTAAATTTGCAAATGATTTTAGGACTACCGAGGGATTCCTCACTTCATAATTGATTGATTTCCATTGTAACAATGTTTAATCTTTAATTAACAGAAGAAAACGAATAAATTTCAATTACAATCAATTGGCTAAATGACTACCTAAAAAAATGTCGTTAAAAATATTAAAAATTGTAGGAGTTGTTGGGGTTATACGAGTCCAAAAACCATCGAATTTTTTTTTTATTCCTGACAACATAACTACACTCACAATTTATAATATTGTCAATGAATAATTGTTATTTATTGACTGAATATGACTTTCCCGAGTGAGCGGCCCCTCGATAAATCTCCTGAAGAATAAAAGTGAGGGATCTTGTATAAATTTCTATATTATTTACGCATTATTACGATTTTGTAGAACACGATAAGCTCCACATTTTAATCAATAACGCTGGGGTAATGAGATGTCCGCGGAGTGTAACTGCCGATGGAATTGAGATACAGATGGGAGTCAATCATATGGGACACTTCCTATTGACTAATTTATTATTAGACACGATCAAATCATCAGCTCCTGCAAGGATAGTCAACGTGTCCAGTGTTGCTCACCATCGCGGACTAATCAATATCTATGATCTTAACAGCAGTGAGAATTATGATGCTGGGGCTGCTTACTCACAGAGTAAATTGGCCAATATATTATTCACCAAGGAACTTGCGAAGAGATTACAAGGTTTGTTTTGCAAATTCGTAGATTCAACTGCTGCCATTCATTCATAAATTCATTTGCGGATAATTTTGAATAACTCAAAATATCAATTTCGTTCATGGATTTCCTGTAGGGACTGGAGTTGTAGTTAATGCCGTTCATCCGGGACTCGTTGATACTGAAATAGGACGTCACATGGGCTTTATGCAAAACGCCATCGTTGCGCTCACTGTGAAGCCTTTCGTGTGGATGTTCCTTAAAAGTCCGAGGCAAGGAGCATCAACTGTATTGTACGCAGCATTGGATCCATCATTGAACGATGTTTCAGGAGAATATTTCAGGTAATGGGTTGATTTTTTATCTCGGCAATAATATTAGCTCATTAGGTCAATATCCAAATGGAGATCAAGCTCCAGTGAGAGAAAAAACCCAGGGTTCTCAAACAAGTTTTATTTGTATCTAGACAATAGCTTTTTGAAGATTGTCATTAAAATTACTATTTTAGGATATTTGGATTTTGTTAATCCACACAAGAATTGCTGGAAAAGTTGTTTATTTTTCTCTCAGTATAGTCAAAAAACTACTGTTTCATGGTAAATTTTATTCTTTCAGCAACTGCGAACAAACAGACGTATCTGATAATGCAATGGATGAAAACATGGCCGACTGGTTGTGGCAGACCAGTGCCAAATGGACAAAACTCAATACTACCTCGTGAAGATAAAGTATTTAATGATGTTGAGCAATTTATCCAGTGTTGCAATTTTAAATACATGAACATTGAATTTTCGAAATTTTCCTAGTCAATTTTGTAGGTAATTCACTCGGGCTCTGGCAAAGCAATCTTCATGAATGGTTTTATGAGCTCCATTGATTTATTGTACAGCTTCTCAGCAATGTCGTCTTCTAAAGCATTGGCTGATGGATTTGTTATCTCACACTCACTGAAAAAGAATGTATTCTGGAAACGCTGAGAATTAAAATGGAATTGATGATTTGATTACCTGAGGTACTTCCCGGATTTCTCGTTCAGTGAGTTAGAAACAGCTGCGTAAATAGTCGTTTGAGATCCTTCGATGGGGCTCTTCATCAGTAACCACATCCACGGCTGCATTATTAATTTAAGTAAACGAGCCTGGTTTATTGGCGAACTCCTCATATGTCGTGTTCCCCGGACTAATCCAGGATTTACAGCATTTACAGTTACACTGGTCCCTGCAATTAAAAGAAACTGAAGTAATTCATAGATTGTACTAAGCCCTGCTGTTTAAATCGATAATAATTAGCTCACGCAAATATGAAGGTTTTTTATTTGTATGGATTATCTTAATATGGGTATCATCTCGAATTATTTTTCGGTGGAGTTATCGCGAGAGCGAGAGAAATGGGTCAAGGCTGGAGAAGAATAATGAGGGGCGGAAGAAAAGAATTATTTTTTGTGGTAGTGATTATAATTTGGGCGGGTCTCAGCGCTTTTTCCCAACAATTTTACTTGAAAAAATCGCAATTTTGGGAAGTTCTTTGTCTACTTTATTTTGACACGGACATTGACCCCCAGAAATCTCATTTTCACTCTTATTTGTCCCTTGCTACTCTCGTAAACCGTAAATTTTTTGCGTGGTCTCAATTTATTATTTGCATGGGGAAGGAGAACATTTCTACCTTTAAGTATTTGACTCATATGTCTTGCCATCATGATCATTGCCAATTTGCTCTGTCCGAAAGCTTCACCGGCACTGAATTTTTCCTCTAGATTCAAATCATCCAGATGTATTTTGCTTGTTGTATGAGAGTGGGCAGAAATGTTGATAATTCGTCCTTGTTGAGCCGCTTTCAATTTCGACAGAAGGAGTTGAGTCAGCAGGAAGTGCCCTAAAATCATTCATCCCGGCATCTATTCCCTTCTGGCAATAAACATATCAGTTATTCATTTAGGTACTCACCCAAGTAATTGGTAACGAAATGCATTTCGAATCCCTCCTCAGTCTTCTCGTAAGGATGAAAGACAATTCCAGCGTTATTGATGAGAATATCAACTTCATTGACCTCTGAAGGTGAAAAATACCCGTATAAGTTATTAATTTTGTCTGCCATGTGTGCACTTGATGAATAAAACAAGAGAGATCTTTACCCAATTTTTCGGCAAACTCTTGAACACTTTTCAATGATGATAGATCAATTTTTTTTACGTCAACTTTGGTATTTGGAATGCCTCGAATTTTTTCGGCAACTGCTTCGCCCAGGCTTTCATCCCTGACCGCTAGAATAATGTGTCCACCTCGTCTCGCTAATTCAATAGCAATTTCTTTTCCAATTCCACTGGAGGCACCGGTGATAACTACGGTCTTACCATCGATTCTCTCCTCACTCGGGCATTTCTGGCCTGCCATGTAATTTCTAAAAGTCCATTCACTTTGTTTAATCAAGAAAAAGTAGAGTTATTAATTTTTACATTCAATTTTTTAAGTGTAAAATTCGTTTTATCGATTACATTTTTTGATGTATTGAATTGAATTTTAAAAAGTGATAAGAAAATTAAACAATTCTAGAGAAAATTCGGTTGGGCGTTTGAAAAAATAAGAAAAAAAATTATTTCATGTGTGAATCACTCACCTCAAAGCAGTTATCACTCCTAATATTAAACCGATGATATAAGGCCACCATGAATCCATCATAGGGCCAAACTCCTCCATGATTTTGTGAAATTGCTTAATCGTCATTTATTGACAGTTACGATACACGTGGGGAATGAAAATTTTGAGGATCAATAAAATTGCTGTCCTGAATAACAGCACAGCTTGACTGAAGATCCGGTGAGATGGACGACGCTGGAATGATTTTGTTGAGAGGAAATACGATTAATTGGTTTTGATTGACGCTGGGTTTAGAAGTAGGGGGCCAGATGCGTTTGCTGTTAACGACACGACACTGGTTACCTAGAAACTGGTGTATTCTTTGTTTCTCATTTATCTTTTCTACCTTCATCTCACTTCATTCTATTTCAATCTCATCCTTCAAACTCAGAGCGAACCAGAGTTGGTTCTGCAACTCGCGAGGTGTTCTGTCACGAGTCAATTAATTTAATATTGCCTTACAGGATTAATTCTGTTCGTAGGTAATTTTATCAAGACCTTCCGTAAATGCTATCAAACTTCTTTTCAGATACTGCAGAAACTTCGATACGACTGCCATTCGCCTTCGATTGACTGCCACGAAAAAACATCGATAATTATCTCATGTAAATTTCAGAAAGGTATTCATCGAAAATATTCCCTGGACACAAACTGATAGACGTAAATTGTTTTCAGATTTTTCCTGCTGACGTATTGTCTATAAAAAGTCCAGGTGATCAAGTTTTTGCGTTCCACAATCACCTGAATTACAGTAATTAGATTAAAAACACCCACTTCAGCATTAGATTAAATTGTTGTTCTTCGAATAAATTGCATCACCTCTAATTTTGCTTCGAAATCATTTAAACGGGTCGGTAGAAAAAGCGGTAGAGAACACATCTTACTCGCATGGAACATTTGATAAACATTCATTATTGACAAAGTAAATAAATAAATCGATTCGGTATAGGGCCACCTGTAATTGTCACACACCTTTGTTCAAATTTATAAGGAGATGGGGGGATCTCAGGATCTAAGAGACAGCTGATAATGTAGGCACCCTGAGCAAGAAGTTATTAATTAATAAATGGAAGGGAAGTGAGCATATTAATTAGGTACTGGGCTGCCCTTGACCACCATTGCATTTTGCATAAATTTATGCATTGAGTTTTCGAAAATATACACCCCTCCCGCTAACTTGAGGTCAAATGTTTAATTGTTCATAATTAAATTATTTTTAATACCAAAACGCGAAAAATACACTACCTTTGACCGCCTTCGAATCACCAGGCATTTGCAATAATCGAAATTTGGATACCTCCCACCTCCCCTGCTAACTATCGGTAACTCGACTTGTGGTTTGTCAACATTGTTTATTCATGAAGACAGGAAGAAAGAGTTTCAAATCGAATCGTAGATACTAGTGTGTTGCCGTTTATTCCTCCTTCGTCATATTTAAACATTTGCAGTGAACAATTAAATTAAATAGAAGGATAAAAGTTGAAAGGAGATCCCCATAAAACTAGTTAACACTTTACCGAGTTCTAGTAGTAAATTTTGCGGAATTGTCAACACGATATTCATGTTTATTAATAATTTTAACATTACCATAGTCGTGTCTGTCATGTGTCAATGAGTATTTAATTCGTAAATTAAAAAAAACTGGAACATTTACCTGTGAAAATTGCTGTAAATTTTTGAGGTTAGGCTCGATGTGAGTATTACCTATGGTTTTTCTTCCTATTGCTTAGAAACGAAATTTGTATTCATCGAATGAATTTTATATTTGACATGAGAGCTCTAGAGAAGCGTTCGTAATTTTAATTTATGATATGTTATGTTAAATATCTTAAATATGTTATCAAAATTCAATTATATCATACCTTCACTTTTTCTACACGCCCAAAAATATATTAACGTCATTGAGTACACGATACAAATTATTATTTCAGGTCATCTATCATGAAGACTCATTACTCTTCCTCCGATGAGACCGTCAAAAAAGAAGTCATAACTCATGGAGCAATTAAAACTAAACCAATGGAGGGATCGATATGTCACCTGCACATCGAGAATGTGGAAATACTGCCGCCTGATTCTCTGGATTTATCCACCCAACACAGTCAAATTCTCTCATCCAACCCAGACGTTGTTATCACAGTAGATGAACTATTATCAGACATCGATAATCGGATTGAAAAAGCGATCAAATGGATGGGCGAGCACGAAGTAGCTTCAATCACGATAAGTCTTCCAGCCCCCAACGACTCAGTAACGATCAAATTCCAGGCAACATTGACGAAACACATTCCAGTGAAGCCCATGTGGCTGTGGAGTCCAGAAGAAAAATACCAGACAGCCTTGAAGTACAAAAATATGGCAGTATCACTGGTCCATGACAACAGACTAAGAGACGCTTTCTACAGATTTAGCAAAGCCTGCAAGATCATCATCTCCATGGAGCCTATCGAACCAGATCTAGAGCTGCCAGAAGAGATGAGCAAGAAGATACGACAGTTGAGAACCAGCCTCTACAACAACATGGCAATGTGTCAGCTGAAATACAGTAATTACGAGCACGCAATCGAATTGTGTACGAAAGTACTCCAGAGGGACGAGAATAACGTAAAGGCCCTTTATCGGCGGGGCTGCGCCTATGGAGGAACTAGAAACAATGAGATGGCGATCGAAGACTTGCAAAGAGCTATTGAACTCGAACCTAACAATACTGCTGTCAAGGAGAAGTTGAGGATTTATAGTGAGAAGTGGAGATTGGCGAAGATGGAGTCCAATGATATGGTCAAACGCATGTTTAGAACGTGAATAGTTTTGGAAGTTGAGGAAAGGTTAGTTCAGAGAGGGCTGTATATATTTCATTATTATATCATCTTCATTGTTATCTCTTTGTAAATAAAATTTCATTGAACTGAAGAATATTAATTGTCCTGTCTCCCTGTAAAAGAAAAAAAGAATTCAATGAGTTTATTTTTAGTATTAGATAGTTCAGTGTTTGTTCAAAATCTTTCTATGGACGTGTTTGGAGAGGAAATGAAATTAATTAATCAATTAATTATCCTGTTTCCTATATCGATAAAGAAAAATTAATCGTCATCGTCCACGGGATTGTCTCACTGATAATAAAACTCCATTGGTGTTCAATAAATGCGTACAACTCTAGTTCATTAATATAAAAATACAGATTTATTGACTACCCATTTTCGACTTACACCACAGTTAAGATTTAAAACGTTTTACATATCGTTTTTTTTTTTCGAAATTATTTTCCATTTCTGCAACACGGAGATTACTATTACGATTGCTCATCAATTTATTTAAAAAAATGATCACTATTGGATCTAGATCACCTAATTCGGTGAAAATCTTCTATACTTTATTTTTCTTCTCGTATTATAAGCTTTACTATCCAACTGTATGCGATAAAATGAGCTTTAAATATTTAAAGTGAGCTGTTACATCATCCAATCAGAATGATAGTGAAAAATTATCGTTAAGAATAGAACATTGAACTTTAACACATCGATAAAACCATAATAAATCATATATTTAAGATCACATTGTACATTCTTCCTGCTGTATCCTTTATAATCCAAATAATCGACAGATCAACGAATGAAAATATGAATCCAAAATACACTCCAACTAATTGTATGAAAGCTCTTTAAACCTTTCGACGGAAAGAGAGAGACCTCGAGATGAATAACATATTCATCCATCACTAGAAAATAAATATTCTAAACAAAAAAAAAAACAACCAGATAACCAACAGTTGAATGGCACCCTGTGTTGATGCTGCATTGAAAAAAAAATGATGCACTATTTTCTCTTATACGTATTACGCTCTAAAATCCATGGGAGAGTGGAGTTAATCTGTTGTTATTCTCCAAGCCTGCCGTCAGGAAAAAAATCGATTCTACAACTGAATAAACGAAGAACTCCTTAAATAATTGGCAAGATATTTTCCATAATTAACGAAAGAAGTAAACGCAGTGAATTGCACCTCGTTAATATACTCGAAAGGAATCAATCGATCTACTATCAAATTGAACAATTAGTAATCTCGCACTATATTTCATTTTTATCTTGCAACAGAATATAAACATGGCATGTAAAAAAAAAATGTTCCAATAAATTTACGGGACTTTTCAATGAGAAATGACTTTAAAATTCCTGAATGTAAATCTGGCACATTATTAACATAATCATTAGAGTTACCTATGTACAGAGTAACGCGATAAAACCCTCGTTTCGGTTTTGCATGACAATTCTGAAGTAACAGAACATTTCGTACTGGATATCGAAAAAAATTGTTCGTCATCCATCTTTAGAATTTCTAGAATTTATCCAATTACATCTCGATAAATATTCAATTTTTATGAGAGACTTTGTATTTCTATAACAATCTTAGTTAATGATCAGACAGATATTAATTGTCATCTTCTGATGTTGGTTTTTAATCAATTTTTTTTCTTTTTGTTCAACAAATCTAACGCACTGATTCATAATCAGGAAATACTGTACATACATTCACAATAATATCTTCAATAAGAAGTTTAGTTACATTTTAGCATTTTGTTTTTATATAAAAAAGATTGCAACAATTGTCTAACATCTTTCCTTCCTCAAGCGACATGAAAATTTCGTTCATTGTCCCGTAGATCATGCGAAAATGTATGAATCAGAATTTGATGAATTTGAAAAAAAATATATGTATATTGAAAGTCGAATGTAATGAGGGATGGAGATTTTTTTGTTCATCGATTTACGATACTTTCGTCTTGCCATTTAGTGCAGTTGCATTCATGGTTGTATTTGTCGCTATTTCCGCCACCTGGGCTACAGCTACAGATACAGATTTTTCGACAAACTGCTGATACACTGGTTTCATGATCTGAAAGGATGTAAAGCTTTTGATTAATTACATTTGTCAATATCCATTGAAACTGATAATTTGATTATTTTTCAAATGATCTTCAGATATTTCTCTTATTGTGCCAACTTGAAATGTTAATTTTTCTAGAATTTCCAATAGTTTGATTAATTTTCTGGTACTTTTACCGAATGAAATTGACATTAACTGAATATTCCAATATTTTTCCTAAATTTATTGAATAATTAAAGAGGGAGAATGGATCGACATTACGAGAACGGGCCTTAATCCACCTGAGATATTGAAAAAACTTTACCTTTAACGTGCCTTGATTCCGTAAAGCACTCGGGTTGATAGTGGGATTAGAATAAAAAAAATTAAACCGACCTCGAGAGGCCGAATGTAAGAATAAAACGAATGTGAACTTAAGAACTAAATAGGGTAATAAAATCATTGAAAAAATTCGTAATAATTCGGACTGTAACATAAATGATAAATATCTAGAGTGAGAGTGAAGCGTGGGATCAGATGTAACCGTGTTTATGAAAGTGTGTGTAGACAACGGTGGTTGTGGGTAATACTGCAAGAGTAAGTAGGGATATGAGTACGTAACGTAATTTATGTAGGAAATGAGCGCATTGCCAGGCCTGTGGAGAAAAGAAATAGAGAAAATAATGTTACTGGATTTTCAATTTAGGATATTATGTATAACTTATCAACTATGAGAAAGGATGTTTATCCAGAATTGCAAGTACAACTAACAACAATTCATTGAGTTGATTTTTTATTTATTTCGTCATGTCGAATAACTTTTGCCCGAATACAAAGGAACGACTTTAAATATGGATAAACATCCTAAACGACGACTGTTGTGAATATGTTACAATGATTAGTAAATGACTCGTATCTGATCCCTCAGCATGCAAAAATTATCCAATGAATAAGAAAAAAAATGTACTTACATTTTCCCAGATAGCGCTGGCTAGATCATCGATTTGTGTTCCAATTTCTCTGAGCTCTCCGCTATATCTACAAATTAATCGAAAGAAGGATTACGATCAACTCCAAAATGGTCCGCAAGGCGAGGAAAGAGAATTTCTAAATTCATCTGAATGAAATTCGAATGGACGCTCATCATAAAAGCCATAACTTTTCTTTTTTTGGAATAGGGAAATATTTTTTCAGAAGCTTAAAAATCTGATAAATCACAACGAACCTTATATAAGCCCACAAAACTAGTGTGAGAAGTCCACTTCCCATGGCGAGATTACAAATATTTGCAAGGGTGTAAAGTCCAACTAATCCAAATATCCCTGAAAGAATATACATCGTGACAGCAATTGCGAAGAATACTGCCGGTGTTCTCGCTGCCTTGAAGATATTTTTGCTCTCGTTGTGGGCTTTGAATTGCAGAAACGACTCATCCATATCCTAAAATAGTAAAAAAAACAAATTATTTTTGTCCTCCGCTCGCAACTATTTGAAGAAGTTTTCTGCCAAAAATTTCTAAAAAGGGCCCTAAAAGTCGCTAAAGGGCTGGAAATAGTCTAAAAGTGATTCCAACAGGGCCCAAAAACGAAAGTAGAAACCCCTAGAACCCCCTCAGCGCTCAAAAACTCTCAAAAACGACGATAACGTGATAAAAAATCGAAAAAAACGGAAAAAAGGCCCAAAAAGGGTCAAAAACGGCCAAAAAGGTTCAAAAACTCGCAAACCAGCCGCCCAGGGGTCATCTTCTTTCAAAAAAATTGAGATTCGGACATTCCCGGTCGGCCAGCTGGCCAGCCAGTCGGCTGCCTGGCCCGAAATTCTGAAA